>OVAQ01000733.1:0-25822 GCA_900406345.1 Erysimum cheiri
AAAATATACACCCGCGGCGGCCCGCGGGTTAGATCCTAGTAGATGGACAAAGACCAATTTAAATGTCCTTAATCGCCACTTGTCCCAATAAAGATTTTATTAAGTCATAAAAATTCTATCTAAATCTCAAACCAATAACACCCCTAAATTTTTTAATTAACTACATATCTAAACACAATATGCCCAATAGTAAAACAATATGCATAATACTAATAGTCAAAAAACATTAAAAATTAATAAATTTTGCATTGAAAATACAAAACGACACTTATTTTGAAACAAAATTTTAAGTTTAAAACGACACTTAATTTAAAACGGAGGGAGTAAAGTTCTAATCTGGATAGTAATTTTAAACTACTCTTAACTTTAAATTTCATTTATGTATAATATAATATCATCCATTTGGGGATAAATTATCCCAACTCAATTTCTATCTTTCCCAATTACTCGTCTCATGCGCTAACTATAACAATTATCAATTTGGATCAATTAATACATTTTTAATAGGTACAAGAATAAGAGTTAGAAAATGGAGTATTCGAATTAAGGGTTTAGATACTAAAAATGTTTCAAAATAATTAAATTATTTAAAAGATTTTAGAATTAATTAATTATCTGATTTACTTAAGATATCTAATCCAGGATTTGACTTTTACTTAAATTAGTAAGAGTCGGAATAGTGACTTTAGTGATCCAAGTCCCCCAAATTACACGTTCTAAAGTCTAAACCCGCATTCTCAATCTCAATTACTTGTTCAAATTTCCACATTCACACAATCACACACCTACTAGTAATAAATAAACAATTTTCAACTTTTCTTTTGTAGCAAAAGTAATATAAATTTATACATATCAGCCATGTGGTATTATTGGAAATTTCGAGTTGGCTGGTTTGTTTATTTGTTTTTTTTTAAGGAATACTGTTTTAGGAAACTCAACTAGGTTTCAGAAAAGAAACTAAACTGTGAACAAAGAGCAATAATTTTTAAAATGCTCATTTATAGAAATAATTGACAATTAGTCAACGTTTTTCTGTAATACTATTCATTACTTCGCATTTAGACCCTTAGCTAAATACAGTATGTATTAATATCTGCCAAATTCCACCAACATCATATAAATTCTTTTTATATATTTAACAATTAGTCAACGTTTTTTTACAAAAAAATAATCATTCAACGTTTTGTATTAACTTCTTCCGCAAGATCCCATCATTTACTACTTATTGCGGACACGTCGTTGCGTCGTTGTTTAATAAATTTCAGAGTTCAGACAAATGGTCAACGACGAGTTCTTTATCTTCCCCCAAGTTTTTTCATTTCTATCCATCCAAATTTATTGATTGTAAAGATTCTCTAAAAAAAAGTTCTGATCAAACGATGGAAAATGGTTTCTCTTTGGTGCCAAAAGAAGAGGAAGAAGAAGGAGAAGATATTAGAAATGAGAAATCTATAGATCAGACGAGTTATTACTTGTCAACAGAGATGATGAAGAAGGTGAGTTACATGGCTGCTCCAATGGTGGCTGTGGCTCTTTCTCAGTACCTCCTTCAAGTTATCTCCATGGTTATGGCTGGTCACTTGGACGAGCTCTCTCTTTCCGGTGTCGCCATCGCCACTTCCCTTACCAATGTCACCGGCTTCAGCCTCCTCGTAAATCCTCCTCTCTCTTTGACTTTCTATGCTTGTCTTTTACAATGTTCAATTGAAGTAATTGAACAGTAATATTATTCTTTTTAACAACATGCATTATTATATATGGGTTTGAATTTGGGTCTATGTCTTGGTCATTCAAATAATTTTGGGCAATTTTCATAAATAACACTAATTCTCATAAACAACGCTAAAATGAATTTATTTTTCAAAAATACCATTAATATTTTTATTTTCTAAAAATACCATTAAAATATATATATTTTTAAAAATAACACAAAACTAAACTAAACTTTTAACTTTCAAAACTAAATTCTAAATCCTAAACATTAAACCATACCCCCTAAAAACTATACCATAAATGTAAAATAGTTAACTCAAACCCAAAAATTTAAATTTTACATTATTGAAAACCAATTTTTTTATTTATGGTATTTTTGGAAAACAATAATTTTTAATGGTATTTTTAAGAAATTAAACTAATAACAGTATTTTTGGAAAAAATAACTTGAAAGTATGGTATTTTGAGGAATTTCTCAATAATTGTTTTAAAAATAATTTTTAAGTATGCATATAAATTTTGACCTATATAGTTTTTTTTCTTAAACTTCAAGTAAACCTTTAATAGAAAATTTACTTAGGACTATAAATAGTTTGAGATAGTTTGAGACGCCTCAGCTGACTTTAATCGTTAGTTTGGGTTGGCAGGTGCGTTAGAGACACTGTGTGGTCAAGCTTTTGGAGCAGAGCAATTTGGGAAAATCAGTGCTTACACTTACAGCTCAATGCTCTGTCTTCTCTTGTTCTGTTTACCAATCTCACTTTTGTGGGTTTTCATGGACAAACTCTTGGAGCTTTTCCATCAAGATCCGCTCATCTCTCAGTTAGCTTGTAGATACTCGATCTGGCTAATACCGGCTTTATTCGGATACGCTATTCTTCAATCTATGACTCGGTTTTTCCAGTCACAAGGATTGGTTCTTCCTCTCTTCTTGGGCTCTCTTGGAGCTCTCTGTTTTCACATTCCCTTTTGTTGGCTTCTTGTCTATAAACTAAGATTCGGAATCGTCGGCGCCGCCTTGTCCATAGGTTTTTCGTACTGGCTCAATGTAGGTTTACTTTGGGTTTTCATGAGAGACTCTGCTCTGCATAGCGAAACTAGGAATCTTCGGGCACAAGAAATCTTTTTGAGCATGAAGCAGTTCATTACTCTCGCAATTCCTACTGCAATGATGACTTGGTAACCAAACCTTCTGAAACTTTTAAGATTCTTGGTTTTGATATTCAATGGATCTAATTCTAGTGTTTCTTGATCTTTGAATGGATCTTTAACTCTATTTTTTCTCGTTTTTCATGATTAACATTTCATTGATCTTCGGTCTCTAACAGTTCTTTCCTCTGTTTTTGGGTGTAACTAAAGTCTTGAATGGTGGTCGTTTGAGCTGCTTATACTAATGTCTGGACTCTTACCGAACTCAAAGCTCGAAACATCAGTGCTATCCATTTGGTATTTGCACATATATCACTTTCTACAAATTTTAGTGTTTCAAACAAGATTTTGATCTTTCAGTCTTTATTCTTTGAACAGCCTAACAATGTCTTCACTGCATTACGTTCTAGTGAGTGCAATAGGAGCATCCGCGAGGTTTTATAGATTTCCACTTGTTCATAAGTATCTATTTATCTTTTCTTGAAAATCTTCTGAGCCATTGTTTTGTCTCATCATAGCACATATGTCTCAAACAAGCTAGGAGCTGGAAATCCAAAGGCAGCTAGAGCCGCGGCTAATTCTGCGATTTTTCTCGGCATGATTGATGCAGCCATAGTAAGCATTACTCTCTACGGCTACAGAAGAAAATGGGCTTATATATTCAGTAACGAGAGTGAAGTTGCTGACTATGTGACTCAAATCACACCTATTCTCTGCCTATCCATTGGTGTTGACAGCTTCCTTGGCGTACTCTCAGGTAAACAATTCACATCAAATCGAAAGTCTGTATTTACAGTAGAATGTACAGACCGAAGCATTTGTAGCTGTTACTTGATGGTCAAGAAAGGTAGATTTATCTGTTCTGAGAAACCCTAGAATTTTTCTTTCTTTCAGGAGTTGCTAGAGGAACAGGGTGGCAACATATAGGAGCTTATGCAAACATAGGATCGTATTATCTGGTCGGGATCCCGGTGGGTTCGGTCTTATGTTTCGTTGTGAAATTGAGAGGGAAAGGACTTTGGATCGGTATACTGGTTGGCTCTACTTTACAAACGATTGTTCTTGCTCTTGTCACTTTCTTCACCAATTGGGAACAAGAGGTATGTATATCTTTGCTTGTTTTGTTTTTCTGTCATATTACTTATCATTGTTCTCTTCTTGATTTGTTAGAGTTTTTGAATCTTGTTTTGATTTGGGTTTTAGGCAGCGAAGGCTAGAGACAGAGTAATCGAGATGACACCACAAGGCAATCAAGTAACAGAAAGCATATTAAAAGAGGATGTACAAGTTTTATTAAAGGATAAAATTTCAGAAAACGTGTAACATAATTTAACTTAAATTATATGATGATGGTCCTGTTAATTTTGGGGTATTATCCGGATGTTCTTTTTATTTGTCAAATTTAATGGATGTTGATTAGCATCCAAAACTTTTTTGAATTGTTGAATGCAGATTCGTAACACCTCTGTAAATCTGAATTTTTAAATAGGTTTTAAATTATAGATTATAGATTTTACTAAGTTATCCTATTAGACCAGTTCTCGTACGAAACCTAATGAAGTGGAGCGGACGATAGGCTGATCCATCATTTACTTGACCCAAAAACCCGTCAAATCTCTAGAAACCCTAGAAAATGTCTTCACAAAACTACTATATAGTTGGATCCAACAAAGTAAATCTAAAAAAAAAGAAAAATTGAATCGAGATCACTTAGGCATTGAATGGAGGTAGATTCTAACGTGATTTTTGGTTTTTGATTTTTCAAAAACCATCTAATTGTTCAATCAATATTATATAAAAAATAGGGAATCCAGAGTTTTTGCAAATTTATAAACAAAATCTAAAATCCATTATTTTAAATTTATGAGAATGTATCGTGATATTTGTTTTCTTTTCATTTTATATATTTTCATTTTGTTTTTACAAAATTCAAAAACCAAAAACTAAAATTTAAAGACCATGAATGGTTAAGAGTTTTAACTAGTTTTTAGATTATACATCTTAGTTTTTGGTTTTTAGATTTTGAAAAGTCAAAAAACAAAAAACAAAAACCATGTTACAATCTACTTCCATCTCATCAAGATTTTTCCTCTCATTTTGTTTTGATCTTTTCTTTTTGTTTGTTTAATTAAAAAGTTAAATCATCACAGGAATAATGTAAAATAAACTCACAAGAAAGAGAGATAGCCTGGTTTTATCTTATGGTGGACCTTGATAATAATAAAAAGAAGATAGTAACAAAAATTTTTAGCCTTGTGTTTTATTAATAATGTTATAACTAGGTACATGACCCGCGTCTCGCATGGGATTGTATTTCTAGATTATATCGTATAATTTATCTTCGTAATTTAATTGTGACATATAGTAAAATTCTTTTACAATACTGGAATTTAATTATAATAATTTATTATTTTATTCTATATCGGTATTATCTTTTGTTTTTACATCGGTAAAAAAATATTTCATTACTTCAGAAATTACATTTTATTATTCCATATTAGAGTTTTCATGAAAATACCATAAGTTTGTTACATATTTTTAAATATTCATGCAATTTACTTCTTAAAACAAAATAAAATATGAAAAAAATAAATTTGCACTGCCTAAAATGGGTGTGTATAACTAAAATTTACAAAATAAATTTTTTCATAATTTTTTTTTTTAAAATAATAGTTTGCGACTCTTATCAACAAAATAACAATAAAAAGTATAATTATAACGGAGTACGTTATTTACAAAGTAATCGAAAACAGAAAATTGAATTGACTATTTCAACTAATGTTATTATTCTATGATTATGTTCAATTTGGAGTAACTTATGCCACAAATATCCCCTATACTTATTTGAAATTTTTGTTTTTCTTCTTTGGTTTAAACTTATATAATTTATAACAAATTAGGGAACTTAATTCTTAAATATATCACTCTTTTAATTAAATAGGTATAATTTATTGTATTCGTTATCAAATTTATTTTTTAGTTTTTTAAATTTTTTATAAAACTAATGCAATGATACAATTGTAAATAAATTCATTTTGTAAGGATAAATTGTTAAGTTGCACATTGAGTTCTTTAATTCTGACACGTGGCGAAAATGTTTCTCTTTTAATATATAGGGGAATTAAAAATTAGATTGTGTTATATTTTATATATAGTCCTGGGGGAACAAAATAAGATATATAGACTAAACTGGTGTTTTGGGTTTTTAAAAATTCGTAACTGTTTCAATCAATATTTAATTATCGGTGGATGTAATGAATATTGATTTTATATGGATTCTTATAGAAGAGAATTATAATTAAAAAAATGAAGAAGGTTTAAGCAAATAAAAGGTGATGACAGAAGGCTAGAGAGCACAAAGGAGTAAGATGCAAAGAAGCTGCGACATATTGTATCTCATCATCTGTGCTCTCTATCTTCTGTCAACACTATCAATGCCTCTCAAACCATTAAAAATCAATTTTAGAACCTGATACATACCTCTATGAACCTCAAGAACTTGATAAAAAAGAAACCAAACTTGGTGATGATCCTTATAGTTATTACTCACCATTTCTTCCCATCTTATAGGGCTATTATATAGGAGAAACATATACTATAGATATATGGATGAGTGTAGAGAAATACCAAAAGGGTTGTTGATGAGATGATGATGATGAGATTTCTTGAAGCCATTATTTATAGACGCATAGAGAGCAGAGGAGATGATCTCCGTGTTTCAATTGAATCGATCTCTTTGGTTCAACAAGTTTGGAATAATGTTCTCATTATTTGGTTCCTTTGGTATATACAGCTTTTAAATTCTATTCTTGAATGAAGAAACTTATATTCTTGTTGAAAAAAAAAAAATTATTATTCCCGGTCAATGTCCAAGCTCAATACTATTTGGCGCTATCTACCTATTTTGCAATATAGCTTTGCTGATGATTAAGAAAAAAAAAAAAGCAACATAACTTTACTTCTTTTGTTGTGGTCCACAAAAGCTACTTTGGATCTGAAAAATATATTTAGTCACGTATAGTCGTACTCGTATACACTAATAAATTCAAGGTTTTTATATCCTAATTAATGTAACGTTATATTATTATTTTCAACAAGCGACTAACATATATATTGAATCGAACCCCCAAACATTATAAGCGGTTAACAACATTATACTATTCAGAAGGCGTACATAACATTATACAAATTCTTAGGGCTAAAATCAGACAATTAACCTCAACAGTGATCGAGGCACCATATAGAGTTCTAGACGGTATACATTCTTTCTCCTCTATACAGAAATTTTTATTCTAATTAAAACCAATTTTTTTTTATTTTATATAAAAAATTATAGTAAACTATGATTAAGTAGATGTTTATGCTAAAACCGGGCCGAAAATTCTAGCTTATATGGATTCAAAGGAAAGTTCATAGTTCTACAAAAGGATCAAATGGTACACAATTTTCTAAAAAATATCAATATTTTATTTGTAGCAATATATAGACCATATATATTCAATTTTTACATACTCAAGTTTTGGTTTATTGTATGTGCCTATTTATAAAGTGAAACTTACATAAAATAAAGAAATATTGTTACAGCATCAACCTCACATGCCATTGTAGCCTGATATGCCTAATTAAAGATAGAACCAAAATGACATAAGAGTCCGGGAATCTGGGATTACCAAAGCGAGCCGAAATTGTAATCTTAATGGCTTCAAGATCATTGAATGATGTGCTAAGAATAGAGCATAGTCGCTGAGGAGGAAAGGTTCCAAATGGGAATGTACATGTAACTACTTGGACAAGTACTTTCAATTTTTTTTTTTCCTTTTCTTTTTTAAATAATTTTGATATGTTATAATCGGTTGCCTTGGTAGTTAGATTCTATCCACAATAGTTGATTTAATGAATTTAATTTAACCAAAAAAAAAAAACTCTTTAACGAAAACAAAATGGATATGTTGAAGAATTGTTAATTAGCGCGGCCATGGCAAAGATTTATGTTGATATGTTTTGAATTTTATTATATGTTGCTTGAGGTAGCACAATGGATCTCACTGAATGGGATGAAGCTTTAGGTTAGGTTTTTTTATTTGGGCTTAATTAGATTCGTAGGAATAATCAATTTAAGGTTAGGGTTTCATATTTTTATATTCTTGGTTTTTTTTTTTTTTTTTTCCATTGTATTTTGAACAAGATGTCGGCTAGTTAATCGGTTTCGGTTTCCCATGAACCACTTATTGAGTGAAGGTCAGAAAAAAGAAGAAAGATTCCAAATAGAATACCAACCCATTTCTCTCTGAAATCAAGCGTACGGGAGGGAAATAATCAAGTCATCATATCATTGATGAACCATGTAAATTTATGACATTTTGCGTGTTTCAATTAGTTTTCTCATATATTTTATAACATTTCCATTATATCCCATATTGTCCATGAGACGATGGCTTTGATATGGTTGCAATCTGGCACTATGCTAAAGTAAGCATAGCTATTTGGCAACGATAAAATATAGAAGAGATGATTGAGAAATGAGAATTGGGGTTTACCGGCTCTGAAAGTTCGGGGTACAAAAGAAAAATAATAATAATTTTTAAGGCCTTTTCTAATTAAAGTTGTAGAAACTTGGGGGTTTGTTATTGTCCAAAAAACGTTGAGAGCCTATTTAAATATTATTGTTTTGTTGATGTGTTTTAGAAATTTGGAAACTCGAAGCCAATGTTTCATAGTCACTCAGGACCGACTTTGCATATTCATAATTTAACTCATAGGCGAGATTCAATTAAATCGGACCATTAGCGTGAATCTAATGACTTTTAGACTCTCGTTGATAAAGATCTACTTTAAGTAATATTTTGGCCAAATAGATTACATGAATTTTTAAAATTAGATACTAATATATAATAAATATATAATCTTGATATCAAGTAAAAAATTGTAAAATAGTAGTTTATTGGCTTTTCGGAATGCTTCCATGTTTAGGAAGAAGTGGTGGTCCTCGATTCTTCTCAAATACGTAGCTCACAAAGATATATATTTTTTTTATTTAAACTTGTGCTAGATGTATTTTATCATTATACAAGTTTTTACACTATATATATATATTTTAGTTCGATTTGTATAAACTACAAAAAAAAAATCCGAAATGCTTAACAGGCTTTACAGTATTTCGACAACAAATTTTCTCTAATCTAGCTGTAAATGTTGTGTGTGGGTCTAACTCAAATTCATAGTTTTCACACAGGTCCGGCCAGGACCTAAAGTCCAGCAAACTGGTATTTTAGGATATTTCCAACCTATCTTTATATTTGCCTCTATAAATAGAAGCAAACAGTGGCGGACCTACAGTATAATGAGATGGGGCATGTGCCCTACACTCATTTTTAAAACTTAGCTATTGATTTTTTTTCATAAAAATCTTTCAGTTCATTTAGTATTTAATGCTTCATGCAATATTTTGGATATAGGGTTCGATTCCCCTTTCTTTTCAGTTTTTGTTTTGCTTTCTTGTATTTTTGAACCATTTGTCACAGTCATGTCTATTTTTATTGTCTTTCTAATTTTTTTTATTTTTTTTTTATTTTTATTTATGATTAGCTTATTTTTTTTTATTTTCTTACATAAAACTATGCTCTTTTAGTTCTATAGTTATCTTTTTAATTCCAATTTAATCTCTAACAAATTTTTTTTTTTTTTGGTGCTAAACCAAGATTTCATTAAATAGAGATTAAACCGGTACAAAGAAGAGGAAACCGAAATGGCCTCTTTAGCGAGATTGTCTGCAAGACGATTCTCAGTTCTTGGCATAAAAGAAAACCTAACATTAGAGAAAAGGGTAGATAGATGAAGGATGTTGTGGAGAATCCCGTGAAGTTCCGATAGAGGAGTCTTCAAATTGATAGCTTTGATCAACTGTTGTGAATCCGAAGCTAGTGAGATGGTGGAGAGATCGAGATCTTTCGCCTATTTGAGAGCCAGAAATATCGCCATTGCTTCTGCCATGATCGGTGAGCTGACATGTTGTGTTGAAGCTTTGAAGAGGAGATCTGGTTCCGTTGGCCTGCTGCGAACAGTCCAGCCAAATCCGGCGGTCTTTGATTCTGATTTCCATGCCGCGTCTGTATAGATTTGGGCTCGATCTGATTCGAGATGAGGAGATCGGCTTTTCCTGTAATCCAACAGAGTCTTGGTGAGAGGTTGTGCTAGGAGCCATTCTCGTGCATGAGAGATTGCCTGCGTGAGGATCTCTGATGGTGGAGAGCTTTTACTTTCGAAAATCTTCTTATTTCGTGAGTTCCAAATGGACCAGAAGATCCAAGGGGCTAGTGGTGCTTCTCCAATTCTGCTTGGTGGAAGATTGATTTAACGGTTTAGGGTTTCAATTCCCAGTCGGAGATAGGTGATTCGAGATGGTTTGAGAGGTGTTTTAAACGGTGCATTCTCCCAGATTTGCTTTGCATACTCACAGTGGAAGAAGAGATGGAGTGTAGTTTCCTCCTGATTGCAATTTGGGCATGTTCCGGTGGTGTTGATTCCACGAGAGAGCAAGTTGGATTCCACAGGTAATGCATTTTTCATGGCCTTCCACAAACATAATTTCTGCTTTGGGGGGCACTTAAGTTTCCAGATATGCTTTTCCCAATTAAAATCTCATGTGTTGCAGGTTTGGATCGTTTTTGTGGTGGCTTCTTTGGTAGCTTCAAAGTATCCCGATTTTGAGCTATATTCACCAGTTTTGGAGGGGAGCCAGATAAGTTTGTTGTGTGCTCCAAGGGTGCTTGGCCTGAGTTCTAGGATTGCTTGCTCATAAGCTGGTAGGAGCTGTCGGATTTTCTCAATGTTCCATGAATGAGTTTTCGGGCAGATTAGTTCTGACACTGTCATATTTTGGCTTTCCTTTGGTGCAGGTCCTATGGGAATCAATGGTTCTGAGATGGAGAGCCAAGGCTCTGGCCATATCTTGGTGGTTTCTCCTGTTCCAATTGCATTGCCCAGTTGATTTTTCAAGAGATCTCTGCCAATGCAAATGCCGCGCTAGCCATGGGAAGCGGAGTTAGGAACATGGCAGTCTAAGAAAGTAGAGTTCTTACAGTATTTTCCAAGGAGGGTTCTTCCTAGCAGACTTGTAGGTTTTGTCAACAGTCTCCAGCTGATTTTTGCCAGAAGTGCATCATTGAAGCTTTGGATGTCCTTAAACCCCAACCCTTCATCTCTCTTTAATAAGGTAAGTTTATCCCAAGCTATCCAACACATTTTATTCTTCTCAGTTGAAGCATCCCACCAAAATCTAGTTAGTGCTGACTGAATTCTCTTGCATAGGGACAAAGGAATTTTGAAGCAAGACATTGTATATGTGGGCATAACAGCTAAGACAGAGCGCAGCATTGTTGTTTTACCAGCCGTGGACAGGAACTTTGAGGACCAGCTAAGTGCTCTCTGACGTATTTTATCCATAATGCTGCTGAATAGATCCTTTTTTTTCCTGCCAAATAGTTCTGGGAGGCCTAAATACTTTCCTGTGCCTCCTTCTTTTTGGATGCCAAGCAGTTGCTTTGCTTTTTCTCTTGTTGAGGAATCAGTCTTTTTGGAGAAAGTTATGGCAGACTTTTCTTTATTGATCATCTGACCCGAAGCAGCTTCATATTTTTGCAGGATTTTCACCAGTTCTAAGCAATTTGTGTCATCTGACCTGCAGAAGAACATTGTGTCATCGGCAAACAGGAGATGGGAGATTCTTGGACACTTCTTTGCCACTCTAATACTAGTTAAGCGTCCAGCTTCCTGAGCATTGTTACATAGGCCTGATAAAACTTCACTACAGAGAATGAAGAGATATGGTGAGAGTGGGTCGCCTTGCCTAATGCCTCTTTGTGGTTGTACTGATCCCTGTACAGATCCATTAAAGAGGAAGGAATAAGAGACTGTTGAGATGCACTGCATGATCCAGGTGACCCATTTTCTATGGAAGCCCATTCTTTCCATCACCAGTCTGATGAAGTCCCACTCTATGCGGTCATATGCTTTGCTCATATCAGTTTTGACGGCCATGAAACACCTTTTCTGAGCTTCAGATGTTTTAAGGTAATGTAAAACTTCATGAGTAATCAAGACATTGTCTGAAATTGCTCTTTGAGGGACAAAAGCTGACTCATTCTCAGCTACAATGATGTGCAGGACTAGTTGGAGCCTCAGAGTAAGGATCTTAGAGATTATCTTGTAGTATACGGTGCAGAGAGCTATAGGTCTGTATTCAGCAACCTTCTTTGGGCTTTGGATCTTGGGAATGAGGCGAATATGAGTTTCATTTATATTTCTTGGCAGGTTACCAGAGGAGAAAAAAGATTGGATCTCCAAGATAACATGAGGAGCTACTGTTTCCCAATTGGTTTGGAAGAAACTAGCTGAGAATCCATATGGCCCAAGTGCCTTATCCGCGTGGATTGAGAAGCATGCATGTTTAATCTCTTCTGGGCTTGGAGGGGCAATGAGGGACTGATTAGTAGCCTCAGATATACAGGGTTTAATGGCTTCATTCACTGTGCTAGCTCTCTCTCCAGCCTGAGATGTGAAAAAATCTTCGAAGTATTCAGAGAAGACTGTGAGTATTTTAGATTCTTCATACTGAGGCTTGCCCTCTTTATCTTCTATAACAGAGATCTTGTTGATTGCTTTCCTTCCCCTGGTTATAGCATGAAAATAGCCTGTGTTTTTATCTCCTAGGGCCAGCCATAGTTGCCTATTTTTCTGTTTCGAGAAGCTTTCCTCAGCTTGGTAGGCTAACAATAACTTGTTATTTATGGCAGAGATTGCTTCTGCACAGGGTTCATGGCTGCTCATTGCTTCATCTAGGGCCTCCTTATATTCCTCTATGAGCTTCTGGCTGTTTTGATATTTTTCTTTTGACCAAGCAATGATCTCTCTGCAAGTTTGTACTATTTTCTCCTTAACAGTACTTTGTGAATCTTTATTCCAGATATCCAAAACAATCTGCGTAATCTCTGGATTGTCTTTCAGGTGCCTGTCATACCTGAAGATGCTTTTTCTCGGTTTCCTTTTAAGATCAAAGTATGTGATGAGTGGTCTGTGGTATGAGCCTTCAAATTTCAGGTATTCGCATCTTCCTGAAGGATACATTTCTGCCCAAGCTCCATTGGAAACTGCTCTGTCAAGCCGACAATGTACTAAATGGTCATGCCTTTTACCTCGCCAGGATATGGGGTTCCCAGTATGTTTAAGATCGTATAGGTCACAAGCAGACATGAAGGAGCTGAGGTCCACAAAGAAGCCCTCTGATCTGATGGGTCCACCTCTTTTCTCTGAAGAGTTAATGATATCGTCGAACTCACCAGTGAGGAACCAAGAAGATCCCCTTATGTTGCCAATTTCTGTTAACTTCTCCCAGATAAGTTTTATTTTTATTCTATCTGGTTCTCCGTATAGGAATGTTGCAAAGAAGCTTCTCCCTTCAGCTTTGATATGGGTGTCTATAAGGTTTTGGCATGAGCTTAAGACTTCAACTTCTAGATCTTGTCTCCAGTATAGGGCTAGCCCTCCTCCACCTGGGCTATGAGGTGGTATAAGTAGATGATTTGGGTAAGGCAGCCATTGTAGTTTCTTGAGAACTTCATCATCTGGGTTTTTTGTTTCCATGAGTAATATTATGTTTGGTGAGATACGTTTGTGTATCTCTTTTAATCGCTGGACAGTCATTGGATTCCCCAAACCACAACAGTTCCAGCTAGCCAGCCTTAAGGAAGAGAAGGAGGTGGATTATGAAAATCCACTCTTCCCTTTGTAATGGCTGGTATGATGGTTCCTTTTGGAGGTTGTCTGCTTATGGAAGCCACATTTGCCATGTTCTGAGAAGCTTGTCTTCTGGTAGGATTAGATTTGTTTGAGTTTGTGGGGCCATGTTGTGTCTGACTGGTCTTTCTCTTTGGGGAGCTTGGTTTATTCACAAACTGTCTTTTTGATGTTTTTGCTCCTGCTAATCTAGCAGGGCTTTTGTTTCCAGGTTTTGCAGTAGGTGGTCTGCCCCTTCTTTTCTTTTGAGTTGTAGCAGTTGTAGATTGGATGAGGGCAGGGTGGACAGGCAAGTCCTGAGAGAGAGCTCCTTCGTCAACTTGTTGCACTGGTATGATCTCTTAATTGATTAAGTGAGCTTGGGTTGCAGCACTTATGATAGTTTATGTGGTTTCTACCATAAGGCCATTTGCTTCTCCTTGAATCACTCTTCTTCTTCTTGCAGCGCTTTCAGTTGGGTCTACACAGCTTATGTATTGGATAGTGACTTCACGAAGATCTTCCATGACTACATCTTTTGATGGAATAGGAGGGGGTGTGGAGGGTGTAACATTGCTGTTCATTGTTCTCTCCAGAGGAGGCCTCTTGCTTCTAGAGGTTTGTGAAGCTTCAATGTCAGGATTCTCCTTGTTTGGGGTCTTTTCTCTCTATTGTATAGGGGTGGGATTGTATATGTTGTGTCTTTCAGATTGTCTTGGCATGGAGGAGTATTCATAGTCTTTCATGAGTGATCTTTCATTAGACTGATCATTGTTTTCAACTTGTTTCCAGGTTTGAGGAGCTCTGTAGCTGCTTCTATAATCATTGTGAGATCTGTTTCCAGAGGTTCTGTCAGAGGTGTGTCTCTCAGCTCTAGAGTAAGGGTGGAATAGTGGCCTTGCAGGGCCCCTGTCTCTTCTCAGTGGCAGACTAGATGATGGCACAGGAGTAGTTCTGTCTCTCTGAACATAGCAAGGAGAATGACCTCTTGAGGGTTCTCTTGAGTGATCTTTGGCAGGTTTCAAACCCGGTCAGTCTTTTCTTTCATGAGTGAGTCTACAGCAGTGGCTGCAATGTTGCTTCAGTCGATTGTACTCCAAGGTAACACGAGCTTCACTGCCATTCGGGAAGTCAATCATGGTTTCTTTAACCAGTGGTGCCAGGCCATTAACCATTACTTGTATTTTTGCAGTTGTTGGTGTTAACTCGTGGGCCATCAGCTCTCCAACTTCATCTGCAATGTCTTTCAGCATTTGGAGTTTCCAGTAGTGAAGAGGGAGGCCTTTGATGTCAATCTAGAAGGGAATTTCTGAAGCGAAAGTGTCGCAGATAATGGGCTCCCACTTCTGAAGAATAACCATCCATTCATCAAAATGGTAAGGTCTGTTGTTGAGTATTGTTTGTAAATCTTCCTCATACTCAAATCTGACCTGAAAACATCCTCTTCCTAGGTCAGCTCCAGTAGTTGTGCCCTTTAGATTATGGCGCCTTGAGAGGAAAGGGAAGAGTAACCAAAGCCTTTGGATACTAGGGGTTTGTGAGTCTTCCAATGAGGGTTAGAGAGTTGTCTTTGATGAGATATGAGTTGTCAAGGGCAGGTGCCCTGATTCTTCTACAGGTGGGAGGGGAAAAAGTTCCAGCCTGGTCTCTGCTGTGAGAGCTGTATGGGGGGGCAGAGCTCTTTCCCAGAGTCAGATCTTCTGGAGGGGTATGGCTCTTTGCTTTCTTTCTGTTGTGGGTAGGAGTCTTTTGCTAAACTCTTTCCTTTTTTAACGTATGAGTATATGTGAGTCATGTTGAAGCAAAAGGTGTTGTAGGGAGCTGACTGTCTTCAAAAGATTTAAAAGATTCGAGAGGGTTCTTCACTTAGAGTGAGAGAGTTTGCAGCTTTTGAGATATGGTTCTGTTACAACCATACAAAGTTTCTCATAACAGCTGAAAAGGTTCCAAGAGATTTTGGCAAAGGTTTTAAAAAGTTCAAGAGAGTTCAAGAGAGTGAGGGGAGAAAGGGAACCATACCGTGCAGTAAGAGAGTTCAGAGGTAGGGTCTTCTTCCTTACGTACAAGCTTTAGAGTGTGGCTATAGCAGATTTGTTGAGTTGGAGAGAAAGTACTATGTAACTCAAACTACTACAGCTATGTATCTCCGGAAGGGTTCATGATGCCTGTGGAGGGTGAGGGGCGTCTCCTACGCCGGACTCACTGGAAACCGGCAAGAAGCCGGCCAAGGGTTGCCGGAAAAGTGCCCACAAGTGCCCAAAGTTACCAGAAAAGGAAGTGGAAAGAAAAAAAGATCTAGTTTTTTGAAAAGAGTTTTCTTCTTTTTGTGTTCTAGGAGAATGTGTCTGAGAGGTTTTTTTCTCATTCAAGAAACAATCTTTAACAAATTATAAAATGTTTTTATTGTAAAAAATTAATACATACATTTTAATTAGTTTTACTAGTAAATTAGTAAAGAATAGTATTTATGTAATATTGTTAGATATGTAAATTTATTTAACAAAAAAAAATATTAATTATATATAATATGTGCCCTAGACCAATTAAGTTTTTGGATCCGACCACTGGAGGCAAATATAGCAATCTCTATTTTAGAGGTAAATATATTCCAACCCAACTCTATATTTGCTCCTAAAATAGAGATTACTATATTTGCTTCTATTTATAGAGGAAAAAATAGAGTTTTTCTATTTTATAGAGGAAAAAATAGAGTTCTCTATTTTAGAGGTGGGAATAGAGTGGATTGGAGTAAAACTCACCTCTATTATAGTGTTCCTCTATTTTAGAGGTAAAAATAGGAAAAAACATTGGAAATGGTCTTAGGCAGCAAAATAGATTAAATATTTAAGGGGCATCAATTTCCTTAAATCTTCACGTGGTGCAGTGGTAGTGTACTACATGTAGTGCTTTATTTGTGTGGAGTACCATAGTTCAAGTCCGAGCATATCTACCATAGTTCAAGTCCGAGCATATCGAAACATATGAATTTTTTTTACTAATTTTTTTTAAATGACTCAATTTTTTTTTTTTGCTTTAGGCATAGAATTCTTTCGGGAAAAGTGCCATTTATATATCCTTACTTTTCCAAAAGTGTCAATTTATACCTGTACAAACTGCTAGTACCGATTTATGCATGTACTTTAAAAAAATTCAAATTTCATACTTGAACTTTTAAAATTGTGCTGAATCTGGAGTCAACGTTAATGAATCTAAGTCAAAGATAACGGATGCTGACTCAGACTCCACGTGTGTAAGGAAAAAGGGCCATTTCATACATGTACCCTTCCAGAAGTACCAATTTATACCTGTACAAACTGCTAGTACTAATATAGACATGTACTCTAATAAAATGATTTGTCAAATTATCTGAAAATGGTTGGTTACGTTTATCAAAGTCTAATCAATTTTTTAAGAAAATAACCAATTTTTCAGAATTTTTGGTATATCAGATATCTGAAACCGAACTGAAATACCCGAACCGAATCTGAACCCGACCCGAATATATAAAATACTCGAACGGATCCTAGAGATCTAAATCTGAAAACCCAAAAAGCCTGAACCAAACCCGAACGGGTATCCAAACGCGCAAGCCTAACCATATTCGAAAGTATCACACACATTTGTAATTATAAACCTAAACAATACCTAATTATGGAAATTAATATTTGTTTTATATGTTCAAGAATTAAAATCGACACAAACAATTTATCAACTAATCTGACCTTAGCAACTTGAATATTGATGGAATTTAGGATCTCTCTTTGCAGCAGCACAATACCTCATGTAAAGAGAGATCCGTTAACGTGAACTTCGATTTCGGTTCAATTTTAATTATATCCATTAACGTGGACTCCGAATTCAGCTCAATTTTAAACGTTGAGGTATGAAATTTATATTTTATTAGAGTACATGTCTAAATTAGCACTAGGAGTTTGTACATATATAAATTGGCACTTCTGAAATGGTACAGGTATGAAATAATCATTTTCTTTTACACACGTGGAGTCTGAGTCAGCATCCATTATTTTTGACTTAGATCCGTTAACATTGACTCCAGATTCGGCATAATTTTAAAAATTCAGGTATGAAATTTAAATTTTTATTAGAGTACAGGTCTAAATTGATACTTTTAAAAAAAATAGGGATATAAAATGGCATTTTTCCCGAATTCTTTCATGCCGACCTTGGTTCCACAGATATTTTCCCATCACTGCAAGGGAATCTGAGTAAGGGACTGTTTTTTTTTTTTGCCTTATAAGAAAAAAAAAGACTGTTTTTTTTTTGCCTTGTAAGAAAAAAAATAAGAGACAGACAAACAATATAGACTAAAATTAACCTACAGCTATGTTTCTAATTAATTAATTAATTAATTAGATTCCATATCTGTATAAACAGAGTAGTATTAACCAATTAAGAAAGAAGAAGAAAAAGGTATGGTTCGGCTCTCTTGTCTTGTCATACTGTTGCCCTAAAAACATCTGGGTCGAATAAATGGGGTTGACTGCTTTGTCTTGGAATTTTTATTTTTTTATTTTCTTCTTTTGTCTTTGGTTTCCTTCCATTTGTTAGATTTTGGATGACTCTCGCTCATCTTTACATGTTTTTTCTTGTGAACATATAAATCCTTAGTGTAAAAGTATTTCACACATTTAGTTGTACTAGATAAAAATAAAAGAAATTACTCAAAATATCCTACTTTTAAGTTTGTTTTCCAAAAATACTATAAACACAAAATTGATTTTAATTAGTGTAGAATATAAAATCTTTGGTTTGGGTTAACTATTTTACATTTAGAATATAGTTTTTAGGAAATAGGTTTTTAATGTTTAGCATTTAGGGTTTAGTTTTGAAAATTGAAAGTTTAGTTATAGTTTTGTAGTATTTTTAAAAACATATATATTTTAGTGGTATTTATGAAAATTGCTCTAAAAAGATATCCATGCATGTACATTTTCTAAAAATAAAGAAGCCAATTTTTTTTAAAAGAAAAACTAGAATGTTCAAGTTTAACAAGTTGAGCTGAGAAACCACAAAAGGAGAGAACTCTGCCCCCAAAGTTAAGTTTCCAGAGTGGGTAAAGGAACTACTGTAGTTGGCAAAAATATCTTAACTTATCTTACTTATTATTTAACTGAACCCCGCGCCTTAAGATATAGAGATAGAAGCTATAAATATTTCTTTATGAGACATACAATTGATGTTGTAAGAAAATTTCTTAGAAAATAGTATATATAAATATATACATATATTTGACAAAAGCCAAAGGTAAGTGTTCTTTTCTGGCAAACACCATAGGTAAAATGTTCATGTACAAATACTAAAAGACAGCTCTCTTCCTTACTTGAAAATGAAATATGACCTAAAATAGTTATTTAGGGATAACAAATAGAATGTTATCGTTGGAAAAGAAAGAATATGAGGGTTAATGCAATTTTGTGTGTGGTGTGAGATCATGGGTGATGGATGCAACACGAATATAGCCAATAGAAGAAAGAAAAAAAAGGTGAAGAGGGAACAAAGAATCCGACAGAAACAGTGGAAACAGTGTCATATCCTCATCTCTTCGTTTCTCTTTGGGGAAAGCTTTTTCTTACTTGTCGCTTCCCTATAGCTCCTTCCTTATTCTCTTTTGCTTTCTCAACCCTATCTTCATTCCTTTTTCTAATTTCCACTATTCCCCACTTACTCCATTCTCAAAAAAAATATACAAACACATTACATTCTTACGGTTTTTGAGTGGTTATATATATTTAACAATAAAATATAATTATCAATAGAACTTAGTAAAGTCATTTAATTTTATTTCTTATAAATAACGAGTTATGTAAAAGATGATTAATTTCCTTAGCAACAATGATGTGAAAGATACGTGGTGAGATAAATTAAGATGATGTAAACTATAAACACATGTAGTTAGATCATAAGATTCTATATTATAGACTACAGAGCATCACTTTTAATTACGGTAGTAAAGATAGATAGATAGTTTATCAAAAAAGATTTGTGGTCTGGGGTCAAGCCACTATTTACAGCGCACATGCGATCTTATCATCTTTACAACAATCTAGACAAACTTCTGCCTGAGTGAAGAATCATATATATATATATATATATATGAACTGATAAAGTGTATATTAGTTGCAATGCATTATCCTTGATTAGACAACACTATGACACTACGCCATATTTGTACCCAAATTCATTGTCTTTTGTTTCAAATATAATTGATAATATGATAGGATTCCTATAATAGAACAATTCCATTTCATATTAAAAAGGAACAATTCCATTTTTGTTCTCAAAACTAGGGTTTTTAAGATAACTATATGAGAGGTCAAAATTGGCAAAAACAAAATATAGTAGAACACCGTAAATAAAAGGTGTGCTACATTATGCGCATACTATAATCAAATATAGGGTGATATACTGATATTTATTATAAAAAAAAAATAGAAACCAGGAACAAGAAATAAATAGAAACCATTAATATCCCAATTAGGAGCTAATAAAAATAGGGGTTTTGGTTTTTTTTTTTTGGTTACATGATAAATAATACATGCGAATAATTAATAATTAAAGTAACTTTTTTTTTTTTTTTTACATTATACATTTTTGCAAATAAATTTATGTTATCACTTATCATACTAAAAGTTATAAGAAAACCCATGAACGTAGGGTTTGAGATGCTAAATGTCCAGTCAAATGTTGCGCCTCAACGCATTTAGGAAAGAACCATCTAGCTTTGATTTTGACACAGAATATATATTTCGAGTGGAAATATGCATACATATATATTTATTCCAATAAATTGATATTTTAGGGAGTTTTTTTTTTTTTTTTTAATTCGATATCTTAGGGCCCTAATTCAACTCACGTTCAGTCACTCTGTGAGAAGTGTTCTGTGGAATATAGTAGCTTTGAAGGCTCTAGAGTTGGTTTCCAACATCTACGGAATCTCAACTTATCAAAGTGATAGGACTTGTATGCTTACTTCAACTTTCACCTTGAACCATGTTTTTTGCATAAAACAATTTGAATCTGGTTCTCTTATGTATAGTTTAAAGTTTTGTAGGTCAATTTTGCCATGCTAGAAAAGTTCATACGGTTCAAAAACCACTATAATTGGATACATTTACTTTTCTTTCTTTCATTCCACTGTCATTGACAGCAGCGACTAAAAATTAGCGCCCAAATCTTAGTGGTTATATAACCATTGATTCAACAACATGTTTTGAAAATAACAATAAACATCAGCGATCGATCTTAAGTTTTTGTGCACCATTTGTAATATTGTTATTGACATTTTGATCACTTGATAATGTAAAAAGTATAATATTAATTGAAATGATTAGTAAAATTTATTTTAATCAAAAAATTACTTGTTTTATATTTATTGTATCTCTTGTGATATTTGTGACTGTTAAACCAACATAAGTAGATTTAAAATTAAAAGATACTTTCAAATTGAATTTAAATATCTTTACTATAACTTTTTGGGAAAGGAAAGTTATAATATATTCATCTGTTGGAGTATTGAGCATTTTTTCCTGCATTAATTAATTAAATTTTGATAGAAATAGTTAGCTTGATGTTGGTTTAAGTGAATTATGATATGTTGCTGAGTTTTATATAAGAGTTACTTACATAATATTTAATTAATGAAGTTAGTTGCATATATGTTTAGAAGCTTTGTTACAACTTTGTTGAATATAATCAGTGAGGCTATTTCTAAATCATCCTCTAATATGATTTCTATCCCATACCTGTTTATGTTGCATAAATTTTTTTTTTAATAAACAACCTAAATTTCATAACTTCATTTAATCTATTCTTTTTCGGAGGAGAGTTTAGACGAATAACCAAATTTTCTTTGTTCGGTGGCCGGTCAAAACATAATGCCTTTTAATTTTCACCTGAAACCAGTTCCATAAGGACTACCCAAAGCCGGCTATAAACATCACTCTTTTGGCTTAAGGTTATTGTGTGCATGTATTCTGAATCCAAATAACCAAAAATACCTAGTTATTATTACTATTTTTTGAACACTAATTACATGTTTAAAAATAAACGTCAATATTGCCAACCTTTAAAATTTTTCATTGCTAATTACTAAACTTTGTGTCAAAACTTTTGTTGAACTAACAACTACAAAATAAACAAAATTTAGTTAGTTCTTTTTGTTTTTTTTTTGTTTTGTTTTTGTCGGTAACAATGTTATATTTATCATTAGTTGTTTATAGTTGACAACCATAAAACAAACAATAAACTGTACAATGAATTGATGTTGCTAATCATTATCATTAGCAACAACTACGAGACTAACATGTCAAGCGTATGGTACTTCAACCTTATGTGGTTTGGATATGGTACGGTTCAATATGTTTTTGATATGTTAGTTTTTGATTGGTTGGTTTTTGATTGGTTGAAAAATCAAAAGAAATTTGAACAGAACTTTAACATTGACAGAAGATATAGGTTAGTTCTTTTTCCTTTTTGGTCAGAAAATAGGTTAATTCTTGCGCTTGTTCACTAGTTTCGAAATTTTGGTCCTCCGTCAGAAAAAGAAATTATTATCATAGTATATAAATATACAGTATATAAATATACTAGTAATTGGATTCTCGAACATGACGTAGTATTCTTATGCAAATCACACTGTAGTTTTGGTGGCTTCAAATTAACTGAGAAATTATGAGCCAACCAATTAACTTTGGATGGAAGGGTCTATGGAATTAAACTACAGATCGATGGAATTGACATTTTCTCAATGTGGAATAATGTGACACACACATAATTGAGACTTTCTCGACGTGGAATTGTGACACAAAGATAATTCAGACTTTCTCATTGTGGAATGTCTCGAGAAGCCTCCAAACCAACTATTATGATCCTCTGTCATTCATCTTTATGGATATTAATAAAAATATTTTAATAAAAATATTTTGCTACTATACGTGCTAAATTTATTGGTCATATATGTAAAGAAACCCTCGATAGTGCCAAAAACTAATCCAAGACCACCGAAAGGTTAATCCTCTATGTACTGTTGAAAACACTTGGAAAATACTTATAAAATAAATAGTGATAGGATTTTGATTTGTTTATAGAAAAACTCTGAAACGTGGATCAATATTTGGGTTTGTCGAACAATAAATATTTGGACTATTTAGCTATAAATAAAATTGAGATTATTTATCTGCATTGAAGTTCTTGTATCGATTAATAAAACTTGAGATTATTCTCCTTCTATCTCATGTTTTTAGTCTTCGTTCAAAAATCAACAATTTAAAACAAAATTGGATGTTAAAGAAATATATATAAAAATAGTATGTTATCAACGTGACAACGTGTATGCTTCAATATGCTAGCGAAAATTTGGTATTATACAATTGTGATGCAACTAATTTTGTGATTTGAATAGGTTGGGAAAGTTCCGATAGAACAGAAACTATTTACTTAATTGAAGGAAATTTCTTTCATACCAAACGATGTTATCGGGTGTTTTGGATCAGTGATTCTTTTCTTTGTAGTGCATTATCGGTGTTGAATGATCATCGGGCTTTTAGCTAGATATTTAGATTTCCTATAAATACTATATTTCTCTTTAGGGTTTTAGTCAGGTCATTTTGATTAATGATATATGGAGTTTTTTTCTGTTTATCCCTTGTTTTCAGTAGATTTACAAAAATCATAACATAGTATAATTTTTTTTTTGTTTTTACTTAAAAATATTAACTAAAAGAATAAATTTACAATTTATTTTAGTTTCATTCATGATTATTTTAGAATGAATGAATCACTAGTCTATTCCTAGAAGTTTGCGTGATGCTAGTTTGTTTATATAAAATGATAAATCTTGTGTCTAGATTATATTTGTATTTACTTTTAAATATAATCTAGTGAAATGGAACTTCTATATTGATCTTTTACCAAAAAAAAAAGAAGAAACAAACTACTATATTGATTTAGAAAAAGCATCTTGTATACATTGTCAATTGATTGATGGTCTCATACTCTCATAGGGATATGACAGAACAGAGAATTTGAGAAAATTATTGCCAAGAGGAGAATCGAATTAAGAATAAAAAATGAGTGATTGGGCTTCATGTCTTTATTCCATTTTGGGTGGGTATCTTTAAATGGAGATTTGATCATCTTTCTTCATCGTCGTCTTCTCCATATCTTTATTTATTGTTTTCTTGTTTTTCTTGGCATTACAAAGACCCTAGCCTCATAGTTGTACTATTTTCTTTTTAAAATACTTTTAGTCATCCTTATCCTAAATTCGAAATTTTCAAAGTTGGCCCTTCGAATCGTGAGCAAATTCAAATTGTTTAATTTATATAAAAAAAGTTGCGATATTTTTTTTTTTATGTTTTACAATTTTCTTGTATTTTAAACGCTTGCAATCTAAATGTACATTATTATATATCTGGACATTTCTAGAAGTACTATCTGTGATTTAGTCCGCTTTGAAAGTATATTCTATTTTACAACTTATTGGGTTTTTTTCTTTAGTTACATGATTAGAACATTACAAGGCATTCGGGACACTCTCCTTGCTCGTCGCTATCGGAAAGGTTGTAGTAGACTCCTATCCCAATGGTTCACCTATTCTTAGTTTCCTTCTCGGATGCATCTAAGTTTCTTATAGTTTCAAATTGGCTTTTTAATATTTTTTGGCCATTTGAAGCACTTTGCCCCTAAAGCTCTTGTAATCAACTTTTTCCTTTTGGTAATATAATTTAACCTTTATCAAAAAAAAAAAAAAAAAAAAAAAAAAAAAAAAAAAAAAAAAAAAAAAAAAAAAAAAAAAAAAAAAAAAAAAAAAAAAAAAAAAAAAAAAAAAAAAAAAAAAAAAAAAAAAAAAAAAAAAAAAAAAAAAAAAAAAAAAAAAAAAAAAAAAAAAAAAAAAAAAAAAAAAAAAAAAAAAAAAAAAAAAAAAAAAAAAAAAAAAAAAAAAAAAAAAAAAAAAAAAAAAAAAAAAAAAAAAAAAAAAAAAAAAAAAAAAAAAAAAAAAAAAAAAAAAAAAAAAAAAAAAAAAACATTACAAGGCAGATGACTGAACTTTCAAGAGCATACATAAAATTTTCTGTGCAAGATGAATAGTTATATATAATTTTTGGAAATAGGTAGTCATTTCGGATTTCATGGATAGTGAATTGCGTTGCGCACGAGTTGGGATTAAGCTTGGTGCTAATCAAGTGATATCTTCATGAACTGTGGCAGCGGATCAAGATTGGGCTGAATGAAGTCTAGCATTGAGTTGCGTCTAAATAGCATATAGGGAGGTTTTAACTTTTAACCATATATAGTAGGAAGACGAGCTTGACATTGTGGCAAGTTGCTGAAAAATGGTAATCCGAAAACTAGAAGTGAATATTGACTAGATCTTGGTATTGAAACTGCACTTGAAAAAGAGATGTTGGTAATCCCAAAATGTGTGATAATTCACAAAAGAAAGAATTATGAATCAGATGCATCAACGACCGTATTAGAAGTATGGGGACATGCCTTTCGCAAGATGATTATCGGTCTTTTGCATGTGGGAAGAGCCCAACGACAGTGACGGATAGAACTAGCCACGATTTAGTCCAAGGGGATATGGAAAAATAGCTTGAGCCAATGGGTCTGGAATGTCAAAAGACCGAGCCGAGTCCAATAATCATGCTTGAACGTTTAATATTTAGTACGTTTAGTTGGTAACATCGATCGTCGAAACGTTAGAAACTGTTATGTTTTTGACAAATTTTTAGATTATAATAACTTTGACCTTAAAAATCATGTAATTAATGATTTTTTTTTTTTTGGTCAACGTTTAGGTGTTAGATTAATTTTAACATGAAACCTAGATCGTTTAAGCAATATGATTAATTACATGAAAGAACTATGATGGAGGGTTAGCGTAGTACCTCCAACCATTGTAGTCGAGATTGACTTGATGAACGGTTTCCTGAAGTCCTGAACTTTTAGTTTATGAGATTTAGGTTTCTCTCCCCTTACCTGTGAACAATACTATTATGTGTTGTGTTTCTGTAAGGATATCTTTATGATGGAGAGAACACCTAATTTCTCTTTAGGGTTTCCTTAAGATTTAATCTCAACCGTCCATCAAAGTAGAGATAGATTAGGAAAAACTCCTTAATTATCAATTTAATTGAATTCCAAATATATTAAGGAATAGCAATAT
>OVAQ01000734.1:0-18402 GCA_900406345.1 Erysimum cheiri
TAGATGTATATTTTTTATTTCGGATACGTTCGGGTGCCCATAGATATTTGGTTCGGTTCGGATTCGGTTCGGGTTTTTCGAGTAACAAAATTTAGGGTCCATTCGGATATTTTAAAAAATCGGTTCGGATTCGNAGTTTTTTTTATAGAAACGAAAACCATATGATAAAATATATAAAACTAAAGACAATAGGCTAGTTAGTGAATATAATAATGGATCATAAGAAAACTTCGCAATTTAGCACAAAAAAGGCTACTTGTATCTTTAGAAACCAACTTGAAGGTAAAGGTTAATATGAAGCATTGTGGTCCAATATATTTAGTTTTCTTCTCATTTGAAACGAAATCCAATAATACACCTGGCCCCCATGCACCTCGTCACCTCATAGATTTTCCACTTCCTTCACTCAACACGTTTTGTTACTTTTGTATGAATAATAGAGCAAATAACGCCTTTTAATAAGACGATGGTAGTTCTTGTGTAGCTATTGACAATGACCGGTCTCAACTCTCAATACTCCTCTCTAAATAACATTATTTCGATTATATGGTTATCATACATAGATGTACAATATGTGTCATATGACACATGTGCTCATTAGTGTACAATGTAATAAGTCGTTACCAACATCCAACACTACTCAGTAAACACTGTAATACCCAATGCTAATTATGACGACAACGTGACGTCACTTTGTATAACCTTGACATAGCTTATTGAATATATATACAAATACTTTGTTATTTTCTTACGATATGTATGTTTTTTCCCCCCTTTTTACTCACTTCTTTTTTTGGATAAATTCTTTTATCTCTTAAAACGAATGATGGCTGTGAGTTGGTCCCATGATCCTTTTTTGATCGTTTGTGGTGAAAGTTGGTATACCCACAACAACTCACACCATAAGATGTAGGCCAACTCCACTCGTCACCTACCATGCTGACGTGGACACTTTTGAAACCATAAGATGTACAGACAACATCGTATGTTGATGGAGCTACGCTTTGCTCTGTCTAACTTTAATTAGACAAATCAATCGCTTTAGAGTAGATAATGTGCAGGAAAAATTGTGCCAAGTAATCAACCAAAATAAAATAAAACAAAAGATTGTGTTAATGATGTTGGTTGTGATAATATTTTCAGGTGCAAGGACGAGAAGAACCCTAGAGCCAAGCCGTACAAATTCACTAACCAAAAGATAAAGGACTTGGGCTTAGAGTTCACATCCACCAAGCAAAGCCTCTACGACACAGTCAAGAGCTTGCAAGAGAAAGGTCATCTTCCTCCTCCTCCTCCTCCTTCAGCATCACAAGAATCTAGCCAAAACGGCATCAAGATCGAGTCTTAAAAAGCTTATTCCCTCGAGTATCCTTGGCCATTAAGAAAAAAAAAAAAAGACAGATCTTTGTTTCTTGTCTCTGGTTATGTGAAACCTCTGTTTCAAAATGTCTTGTCGGGTTATGAATCTGTATTCTCAGATCTTTAGCCAAACCGTTTGATAGATTTTGTATACAAGGCTTCATGTTTAGTCTATGTAATAGATTACAATAAGTAAACAATGTTTCTTCTATCTTAAAATGTTATAAGGGCATTCTTCAATTTAAGTCACCTGTAGTCGCAACTCTGTTAGGTAACCGCATGTTCACAATGTCTTCTCTAGGAAGTCTTTCCGCAGCCTGAGAGTTAGCGGCTGAAGAGAGGTATAGTGTGGAGGACTCTCTGTTTTTACGGAGGACAAGGTAACCAATGGCGGCTAAGTAAATGGCAATGCCTGAGAATCCAAGAATTCCTAAGAAGACAATGGCTACAAGCTTCATGTGACTATGGAGAAGCAGCTTGATGAAGCTGCTTACTAGATAGTAAATGTTTATACCCATAATAAGTCCACCAATGATCCAAGTCACAGATGAAATCTACAGAAAAGCCGCAGGATAAATTAGATCTCTTTCCTTGGATGATGTTATGAATATATAACAGAAGTGAACTTGATAATTACCACAAGTGAATTGGCGTGTGAGCCCATTTTGGTTTTGCTGCTTGTGAATTTGAGAAGTGGGACTAAAGCAAATGGGAGTTCAAAGGATAAGATCATCTGCAAACAGATGAGATGCTTAATGTTAAGA
The DNA here is from genome assembly GCA_900406345.1 of Erysimum cheiri. NCBI lineage: Eukaryota > Viridiplantae > Streptophyta > Magnoliopsida > Brassicales > Brassicaceae > Erysimum > Erysimum cheiri. Next base: position 2,124 of record OVAQ01000734.1, read on the forward strand.
GTGTATAGGTGATTCAGGGATTAGATTTGAGTTATTAAGGTTATACCGAGGCAATGATGATTAACTTTCCAGCACCAGCTGAGCCACCTATGAGAGCAACGATCAAACTTGGGATTATAGCCAAGCATCTTGTTAGGAAGTTTCTGAGCCATGGCTGTAGTCTTAAATCAAGAAACCCCTGAGGAATATAAGAGCAGGAATAAGATTCAGACACAAGTTAGGGACTTAGGAGCATTTGTCTGGGATTTGATCACCTGCATAACGTATTGTCCAGCATATGTTCCGGTTATTGTTGAACTCTGACCGGAAGCAAGCAATGCAATTGCGAATAGCTTTGAGCTCCATTTACCTACAACGTTCTGTGAGACCAGAAGAAGAAAGCAAGAAGTCTATAAATCTTCTAATCTTGTGAAAAGTTGTGCAAAAGATTGAACCAAAACATATAGGATTCACGGATTTACCCGTAGCAGAAATGAAGCTTTGTTTAAATCCAAATCTTCGCAACTCTCTCGATCTTCTGGACTCAAATGTGGGGCATTACAAACTGCACCACTCACTGATATCACAGAGACATTTATGAGAAATGCCACCGTAAGTGCTAATCCGCTTTCTATCAAGTAATACCGACAAGCTTCCTGTAAATGAAAATGAGGAACTTAAGACTCATAACGTCCATGATAATGTAAGTATGCTAGGAGATTGATTACCTTGATCCCGGTTACTGAACGAGGAATCTTTCTAGAGAGAACTAAAGCCGAGTGGAGGAAGAGATTATGCCTGTGAAGAAAAAACGGATGAGCATTTCCGTAAGTGAGTTGAGGGAGAGAGAGACAGAGAGTTTCTTACGGCATAACCATGGCACCGAGGAGAGAGATTGCTAAACCAGTTGCACCATTACCCTTTAACTGAGGAACAAAGAGACCATAGAGGACTTCTTTTGGATCTGGCTTTGAGAAACGAAGCTCAACAAAGAAGCATAGGGCAATGGTGAACACTAGAAACGCGATCAAGAACTCGAGCTTTCTAATCTGTAAAGCAACAAAAAATGATATCTAGAAACTTGAAAACCTCAGGGACGGATAAGAATCAAAACCTAACAAATGTAAAAATATGTACCCCATATTGTTGAAGTGCTAGAAGAATCAATGTACTAAGTCCTGTGAGAAGAACACCAATCCAAACCGGGATATTGAAAAGCATGTTTAAAGCAAATGCTGTTCCAATAACTGTGAACAAAGAAAACCAAAGATTGATTCATTAATTAGCATTTGCTTGATAAATTAACAGAATGAAATAGTCCCATCAAAGTCATCACTGCAATAAAAAAAAAAAAACTCATGCCTTCTGGAATGTCACAAGCGACTACAGCAATTTCGGCTACGACCCATAACAAAAAGTTTGGAACTTTGGAGTATTCCGCTCTACAATGCTCTGCTAAGTGCTTTCCTGCGATCACCGTTGATTGATGTATATAAACTATAAAGACTAGAATAGATGAAAGACTTTGTGCGGTATTTTGGATTAAACCTGTGACAACACCAAGATTTGCAGCAAGAGACTGAATCACCAAAGCTGCACATGACGCCACCAATATGATCCAGAGTAACTGTTCAATGTGACCAAAAACGTATTATCAAAAACCAACAAAGACGAAGAAAGTAAAAGTTAATTAGACCGATTGTGTAACGCACCTCATACTTGTATTGAGCTCCTGACTGCAGATCAGTCTCGACTGTTACAAAAATGCATAGCTTATGTGTTTGTGTGTAACGAAACTGATCATATACTTAAAAATTGTACAAATATAAAGAGCATCTTACAGTTTCCAGGATCAATGTAAGCAATTGAGACAAGAAATCCAGGGCCTAAGTATGAGAAGAAGTTTTTCCAGCTCTTCTTCTGCACACATGTATAGAGAGTCAAACATCAACCACAAGTCAATGAATCCTTAAGAACACTCTTGTCCTCTTGAAGTCAATCAAACCGTTAGGCAGGAATCAACATTGATGATAAAAGAGCAGCGTTTACTGATGGGAGTATCAGAGGATAAGGAAACGCAAAGGGATTGTAAATCAGTTCCTAGAGACTAACAAGTAACAACTGATTAAGCATAAAATGTTTGGAGAGACCAGCGTGGAGAAATAACAAAGTGAGGGGTCAAAAAGGAAAGAGAAAGAAACCTCAGGGACAACAATCTGATTAGAATCAGAGTTTTGGATGAGAGGAGAGTTTGAGAAACTTGTGTTGCCGCCACTTGCTGTTGCAGCCGCCATCGTCTCTCTGTTTCGTCGTCCTCTCACTCTATCTATAAATGAGACAACAACATATAAAAACTATGCAGAGATATATATATATACGCGTGTTTGGTCAAATCTGAGAGAAATTAAATTTAGAATAAAATCTGTTAATCAATTAATGCAAATCCCAAAGGAAGGGGTTGTTAAGGGAATAATCAAAATTGCAAACTAATGCCTCGGCAATCTACATTGTACATCTACTCTTTCTTTTTTGGTCAAACATTGTATCTACTTTTTCTTTTCCAAAAAATGGAAAATATATTTATGATCAAAAGGATGCCGTTGACAGAAAAAAAAAAAAAAAAAAAAAAAAAAAAAAAAAAANAAAAAAAAAAAAAAAGATAAAAGGAGTAAAATGTTATTCCCTTTTTCTCTCCAAAAAATTAAAACTTATTAGTTTTTTTTTTGGGCTAAAAAACTTATTAGTTTATCAAAAAACNTAAAAGGAGTAAAATGTTATTCCCTTTTTCTCTCCAAAAAATTAAAACTTATTAGTTTTTTTTTTTGGGCTAAAAAACTTATTAGTTTATCAAAAAACATTGTTTTTTTTTTAATATATTCAATTAAAAATTTAGAATAATTTGTGTTAAAATCACAAACTCTATGTTATTTAATCATTAAAAAGTCTAATGTTGTTGGTAATAATTTGTAATAGAACTTTCAGTGTGTTTATAAATATTTTAAGCATTTGTTTTGTAATGACTTCAAAATTTCTCAAAAGATTATTTTTAGTTGAAATTACAAAAATTCAAATCACATAGTTTTAATTCATGTTGCATAGAATTTCAATAGCAAATCAGAACAACTTTTCAGAATTGATAAAAAAAAATTATCTTAAAAGTTTTTTTTTTTTTTTTTGTTAAAGAAAAGTGGTTTGAACCATAGAATTGCAGATTGAGATATACACATGATAGCGATAACACGGGCCACACCCGAACACAAAGAAAGCAAAAGACAAAAAAGTTCAAAAATAAGAGAAAGGAAAGTTCTTTGTACCGTGGGTAGACGGCTGGTGACAAATCTCAAATCTCAAATCTTAAAAGTTTATTAAATCTCAAATCTATGTGTTAAAGTAGGGAAGTTCAATGCGTAGGAAAACTTTCAATATCTGTTCCTGAGCTTAAAAACTACTAATAGCAATAAGCCAATAGGTAACAGAAAACTGTCTACCAACACAAATTCTCTACATAATATCCCTCTAAGTGATACTATCCAAAAGAAGAAGAAGAGATTTGAAAATAGGGACAAGTGGCCAAACGGTAAAGACAAAGATGGAGCCCACAAGGAAGTGCGCGTGGTTACTGGTATAAAGTGTGCGAAATGGACTCACTCTAAACTATACACATCCATCCACTTTTTATTTTGGCAAGATTCGTAATTGATCAACAACACTCAATACACTCTTTCTATTTACAATCGAAACGTAAATCAAGTTGACATATCAAGGACACCTAATTGATATAACCCCTTCAATTTATCGAGTTTATTAGAAATTAATAGTTGAGGATAGAAAGCAAAGGAGATGGATGATTTTAGTATTGTGTGGTATGTTTGATTGTTGATGATGATCCACGGAAGGATAGAAGATTTAAAACTTTTCATGTAATTGACTAAGATGCCTACCACAGGCTATATAACATACAAACCATTGGTTTTTCAGTTATAAACATTGGAAAACCCAAGCAAAATAAAAGAATATACCAAAGATGATTTCGACGTCCACAATGCACGGCCATTATTTATATAATACATGATATATATTCGCTTCAGATAAGCTCAAGTTACTTGATGGAATACATTTTTCCTTTTCTAAAGTTCAGCATTACAAACCATAATGAAACATGTGTACACATTTATCATGGTTTTGATTCATAATCCGCAACATATATGACTAGTTTATCTTGTTTTGTTTGTTCAATTCCCTTAATTACAGTGGTGAATGATGCAAATTTACTTTTATACATTACGTATTTTAAGGGCAAAAATAAATATATAAATATTACGCAACCTCATTTGTAATTATGAAATTACTGCGACTATATCTATTTGTAAATTATTTGGTTACTGAAGAATTAAAACGTAGCATGCATGGTCTAAGAAGAGTTCATGGCAACATTCTACTATGCATAAACCGATAACCAAAAACATCTATACAACGCAAAAAAAGAAAAAAACACTTGACGGTAGCAAAACCTCGTTGTGTGAATTAATCTTCGAAAGCAACGAAAACAACATGGTACTCAAATACGTTAATTAGCTTATTTCAGAAACTGCTCTTGTTTTATTACTCTCGCTCATTCTTCTTCTTCGCCTTCGTTGTTGTTTTCTCTGCATCTAGGCAACAGTCTTGGTATCTGAAGCAGCCTATGAGATGATCGTTTGTCAGTCCAACTGCTTGCATGAAGGAGTAAATAACCGTTGGACTCACGCTGCGAAAGCCTCTGCGCACAAGATCTTTGCTTATAAACTCAGCTTTCGATGTCTTCACGGGGACTTGGCGCTGATACCTGAATTGGCTCTGTGTAGGCTTATTGTTCACAAAGTTCCACATGTACTTCTTAAATGATCCGTACTCAGCTATAATCTGGATGAAATTAAGAATTAACAGGCAGGAAGGAAGATCATTTTATTTAGAGAAGTTATAAGTTTTGAGTAATTTAGATCAGAAAGTTTGAGTTTATGCTATGTTACCTTGCGCACATGGCGTGAGTTATCGAGGATTGACCGTATCTTGACCTCTGATAGTAAGGAAATGGCAGCAGTGCCGGGCGCTGTTAACTTTTTGTCGTTCAATTCAGAAACAGCAACTGGATCAAAGTCCATAAAAATTTCCCTGTTTCAAATACGAAGCAAATTAAGGAATCTGAGATCGGAGCTACTGGTTTGGCATCAGAAGTTCATATTGTGATTTCAAATTCGGAATTACTAACAACTTGGTTTGGTTACCTGAGTAATTGTCTTCTGGAGAGAATGTCGGTCCAGGAGAGTTCGGCTAGAGCACCAGAGAGGCATAATAACTCGAAAAGCTTCCTACACAATTCAACCAAGTGGTTAGAGACTCTTATAATTACTAAGAACATGTCTGATAAAAGGAAAATAGTTGAGGATGCCACATACTTGTCGTCATGTACAGGAACTCCCCATTCTTCGTCGTGGAAAGCAACATAGCACGGGTCTTTACAAGAACGGAAAACACAACATTATTTAGTCAATTACAGCAGAGAAAGATATGGGACATAAGAGAGTAATGGATACTTTTATGCTAATCAGCATAGAGAATCATAAACGAAGTGGATATATCAGCTAATCAATACATACTTCAGCTAGATTTCTTGAACAATGAGAAATCAAATAATATCTAAAAGAGAACTTCAGTACAAGCTACTACATAAGTTATGCAACATAACAAAATGATCTACACAATGCTCACAGAAGAAAACAATTAAACACTAGCTCCTTGTCTCAAATCAGTCCCATTTGATTCAACTAGAGAAGAACTTACTCGTCTTTTCACTGATTCAGAAAATCAGGTCAAACTCAATCTCACATTCACTTGCTCAATTCATACATTTTGAAAGGTGAAAATTGATTCTTACCAGCTTTAGGCGTGATCCAAGCACACCTTCTACGACCATCAGCGAAGCAATCAGCAGCAACCTTGTCCTCTTCTTTAGCAACAGTCAGCTTCCTAGTGGAGGAGACAGACCCACTTCGCCTCACAACCTTCTTACAGCTCGAAGAAGACGCGACGCTCAAAGGCGATGACTCGCACGAAGACGAAGCATCAGAGGAATACGAAGCAGTCATGGAGGCACTGTTTTTCCTGAGAATCGAAGAGCAAAGAGACGAGCATTGCTTGAGAGTTGTTCTTGGTGAAGCCGGAGTATTTGGTTTCTTCGTTTTCTCATCCTTTGACTCGATGGTCTTCTCTATCATCATCGGCTTCTCCAGTTTCATCCCCGGTGGTTTCCTCTGCAGCTTGTTCCCGGTAGGACCAAGAACTGATCGGAATTCTCGCTCACCGGAATCCACGGACCGGAATCGAGGCGGAACCGACATTGACCAAATAAATGCTTCTCGATTTTCACAGATCTAACACTGGATCACAACAACTACACTTAAAGAATTGCTATTTAAAACAGTCTCTAAAACTATAACAAGAGATTATATATCGAAAAACCTAGACTTTACAGCTACATTAGCACCCAGACGAAACTTTCTGTCACCGCTAAATATCCCATTTTTAGGAATCCTCTAGAAAAACCAAGCAAAAGTTGCTTGCTGTGTTCACGAGAAAAGTATGGTTAGAAACAATGAGAAGCTCAGGAAAGAACACACAAAATAAAATCTTGGAACAGTGAAGAGAAAACCCCTTTTGACTTCAGGGAAAAAAAGAAGAAGAGGCTTTTCTTTCTGATCGAGGACGAAACGAATCAAATCGAAAGAAAGAAAGAGAGAGAGCAAAGAAACGAGAAGAAAAGGTCGTTCACCAGTCACCGCTTAACACGTCATCGTTTGGTTCTTCCGCTTTTTTGTTTTCCTGATATTTTTGTTCCTCGACCCGACAATGAAAATAGGTTAAATTAATCCGATGTATGGGTTTGATTGATTACTGTAATCAATTAGTTAATGCTTCTGCAGTTAGGAATGTTTGCTCGTGCGAATCAACTATCACCCATGTCAAGACAAAAGTTCTGATTAAATGCCGGAGAATTAATTATTCCAATAACAAAACAAATTAAAAAATGCCAAGGTCGAAAAACAGCCACAAAAAAATGGGACCCACTTATCCTGAAAATCTCTATTCATCCCAACAACATTTTAAAAATCCAAACTTTGGTTCGTTGGCTCAAAAACCTCCGCAGCCGATGGCTTCACTTCCTCTATTACCCAAACCCATTTCCCCATTCTTCAAAACGCCGCCGTTTTCCACCACCAAACCACTCGTCTTCCTCAACTTTCAAACTCGGCTATCTTCCGATGTATCGGTCAATCTCAAGAAGAAGAACTCATGGCTCGACCCGTTTGAGGATGAAGAAGACCCGTTTAACGAATACGGGTCCTTGTTTGTCGACGGAAAGCAAGACGAGGATCCACGACCACCGGATAATCCTGATAATCCTTACGGCTTCTTGAAGTTTCCGATGGGTTACACCGTCGAGCTCGCTTCTTTGCCCTTGAAAATCAGAGGAGATGTTAGACGATGTTGCTGCGTTATCTCCGGTGGCGTTTACGAGAATTTACTCTTTTTCCCCACTATTCAGCTCATCAAAGACAGGTACAAAGTTTAAAAGTCTTTCAACGATCTAATCTTTTTTAAAACCACCCATGAATTGAAATGCAGAGCATTGTCCGTACGTTTCATGTTGTTTTTCAAGGTATCCTGGTGTTCAGGTAGATGTATTAACGACAGATAGAGGAAAACAAACGTACGAATTAAACAAAAACGTGAGATGGGCAAATGTGTATGATCCAGATGATGATTGGCCTGAACCAGCTGAATACACTGACATGATCGGAATCCTCAAAGTTTGTACAGTACCTTTTTATAATTTTCATCCTTTGTCTTATCTATACGTTATCAAATTGTNGTGGGCAAATGTGTATGATCCAGATGATGATTGGCCTGAACCAGCTGAATACACTGACATGATCGGAATCCTCAAAGTTTGTACAGTACCTTTTCATAATTTTCATCCTTTGTCTTATCTATACGTTATCAAATTGTTTAATTAACTTTTCTTTTAAGTCATGTTTCAGGGAAGGTACTATGACATGATTCTGTCAACAAAGCTCGCAGGGTTAGGCCACGCTGCGTTTTTGTTCATGACAACGGCTCGAGACAGGGTTAGTTACATTTACCCGAATGTTAACTCTGCTGGAGCTGGTCTGATGCTGTCTGAAACCTTTACCGCGGAAAATACCAACCTTTCAGAATTAGGCTATCGCATGTGAGTTCCTTGAAACCGATGAAATTGCAGATTTCTTTCGACAGTCTTAGTTGACTGCCGATGGTTTCAGGTATAATCAGATGGAGGATTGGTTAGGAAGACCATTTAGGAGTGTTCCAAGGACTCCTGTGCTGCCACTTAGGGTGTCGATTTCACGGAAATTGAAAGAGGTTGTGGCTGAGAAGTATAGGAAAGCTGGAGCAGAGACGGGAAAGTTTATAGTAATTCATGGGATTGAATCAGATTCAAAGGCATCGATGCAATCAAAAGGAGATAGTGATAGTTTACTTTCACTTGAAATATGGGCAAAGATTAAAAAGGGTATAAGGTAAATTAAACACCCTCAAACTGTAAATTTGTTTGCTGAGATTGAAATTTTGTCTGAGATATGATTGTGAATCAATGCCAGGGGATTCAAGCCGCTCTTTGTGATTCCACATGAGAAAGAGAGAGAAAATGTCGAAGAAATTGTGGGTGATGATACATGTATAGTGTTCATCACAACACCAGGACAAGTGGGTCTATGCATCTTTCTGTATTTATATGAACAAAAAGTTAAATTCACTGATCTTACTTGATTCCTTTTCTTGAACTTACTTAGTTGGCTGCTCTGATAAACGATTCTGCTGGAGTTATTGCAACAAACACAGCTGCGATTCAACTAGCTAATGCGCGAGACAAACCGAGGTGAAAATATTTGATTAACATAAAGAGTGATCAATGTTTTCAAGAATTGACATGTGTGTGCTTCTTTTTCTTCCAGTATTGGGTTGTTCTCTTCAGAAGAGAAAAGGAAGCTCTTTGTACCATACGCAGAAGAGAAGAGTAACTGTGTAATTATTGCTTCCAAGACAGGAAAACTAGCAGATATCGACATAGGAACTGTGAAAAATGCAATGCAGATCTTTGAAGGATCATTGGCTCTCGTGTAGATAATCTTACAGTTTCTGAAACAAGTTATATATAGCATTTATGTGTATAAATCAATTATATAGTCTCTGTTCTGATGTTGGCCTCTGCACAAGAACTGGATTATTCAGCATCAAAATCAGGTTCCGGAGGCTTTTGCAGACTTATCAAGCTCCTTGAACTCTCTGAGCTCCTTCGTCTGTGCCCTTTCAATGCATTAGCAGCAAATCTTGATGCAAATATTGTTGAACGCAGTCTAGAAGAAGACTCAGTTCTTGTGATGACCATAGGCCTCTTGTCGCTTTCTTCATCATACTCATCAAAATAACCCATTTCCTCCTCTTCTTCAATGCGTCTCAGTTCAGCGTTTTTCCTTCTTGAATAGCGACGCCAAGCAGCTTGGATGAAGCAAGAAGCCCAAGTTCTCCATTGCTGAGAGTAAAACCTAAAAGTTTGTTGAACTTGTCGACTATGAAGTCTCCTAAACTGACTTGCTACAAACTTCAGCTCTTCTGCTTCAAGAGCGAAAGCCTCTACTTCAGTCAGAGCCTTCACTGTTCTTGTGGAAGAAGGTAAGTTTGAGCCTGCTTTAGGGTCAAGAGCCCATGTCAGAAGCTCTTCACCACAAAAATCTCCTTCTTTAAGTAACCCTCTATTGAAGAAACCACTTCTTCCTCCATCTGTTGTTACACTCTCTAACCGGCCTCGGATTATGAACATCATTTCGTTTACCGGGTCTCCTTCACGCACAATGTAAGTGCTTTCCGTGTAAAGACTTGGCTTTAATCTCTCACAGATCGCGTCGAGTAATCTTTCATCCATATTAGCAAACAGAGGAACCTGTAGAAACAGAACGCATCGTTAATTAGTTAAGTTAGTTGGTATTTGAAGCAATTTTAGCATTCTGATTCTAAAAACTTACCCTCCTAACTAAATTCAGACAGAGATGGCGTTTGATGTCTCTTCTGAGATCCTTAGGTAAACTCTGAACTATGTTTTCTTCGTCGACACCTCTTGTCTCTAGCCATTTGTATTGATCATAGCGTCTGACTCTTTCCCTCAAATTCTGTGGAAGTGACCTGTGATGCATCCACTGTTCCGAGTCGCGTCTTTTGATCCTCATTTCCTCGAGACGAACAGTAAGTGACTGAAGATAAGTCTGCATATTCCCGATTAGAAGTGCGAAAAGAAGAAGCCCAGCTATAGCAATCGCAATGGAAAACAAAACCTCTCCTGGAAATGTACTTGTTTGGAGCCCTTGACCTAACGTGCTGTTAAGGAAAACACCAAAGATATCAAAATTACTGCATAAGCTAACGATTTATTCATCGATCTCTATGCCTTACCTGAGATTTTGAAGACCCCACCACAGACAATAACAGAACTTGGAGAAAAATGTTGTTGATGATACAATGCCTGAAGATATAGCTTGACCGTATATCCCATAGTTAAACTTTGAATCATCTTCTTTAGCAGAACAATTGCTTTTGAGAAGCTCAGGGACTGTTTTGATCCATTCAGTTTCTCGATTGCTCACAAATTTACTTCCACAATACAGAATTTGAACACAGAGTCGCGGATCTGGTTGTACTTTACACGCAAATCTCCAACAAGTATCGTTACGTTCCACTGACAACATGTACCAGAACGCTCCAGTTATCTGCAAAAATGTGTGTAAAAATGAGAAAAGACACAATTATAAACACATATCTGAAAACGTAAGAAGAGTCCTATATATACAAAGAGAAGCTTACGTGGCTTGCAAGCATATACCAGAGGAGATAATAAGCAGCACCAGCCCAAGCTCCTTCAGCAAAAGCTCCAGCAGTTTTCTTCAATTCTGATGTTAACGGAATAAACCTCACGAATCTTGGAATATACTGCACGATTACAATGTTCAACAATGCCGTCTTCGTAGGTAACACATCTGATCCTTTCGACCCGTGAAGAAACTTCCACACCGCAATCTGCAGAAATACACAATGAATCATCACCAATCCCAATTTTAAGTAACCATCAACGATTTTGTACTCTGTTTCACCTGCGGTAAAGGAAGAACTGCAAGGAAATCGACGATGAAATAACGGGTTAGATATCGTTCTGCAATCTTTGCAGGATCAATCACAAGCTCACCACGACCAAAGACACGAGAAGAAGGAGCTATATAAGCTGTACGAAACTGAAGAGCCATTCTAGTTAAGTAGAAAACGTCAACGATTGTTCTAAGGGTCGTTGTTGTAACAGCTAGTTTGGTGTCAATCCCTATACAGCTGCTCCCTGAATTATCGACAATGGGAAGATAGAAGAACAATGGATCAACTGAGACAGCTAAAATACACGAAATGACGAACAGTCTGTTCCATATGAGAAGTGTTTTGTCTTGTGGATCGAAGATTTTCTTCTCTGTTATTCTTAAATCTTCAGGGAAAACCGCTCTTGTTACCGATTTACCGATGGTTATTAGACCTTCTGATCCGATTTTTTTGACTCCTTCCCTGAAAGATTTGGATGCTTTCTTCTTTTCTCCTCCTCGATTCTTTAGGTTAAATCCGAAACAGTTTCTCTTCATCATCATTCCAGTCGCAGGAGAAGAATTTGAATCTATATCATCTAACCTATAAATTCAAAGTTAAACGTTCATTCATAGATCTGAAGAAAACAAAGAAAATATTTCCCTTTTATTTGGTTTATTTTACCTAACGAATTTTTCTCTCTGGCCGCTTATGTATTGAGATTTGTACATTTTCCTGAGAAACAACCATAAGCTTCGTGCGTATCTAACAAAGATTAACCTAATATCACCACAGATCTCGCTTATATGCAATAACAAACTAGGGAAAAAGAGAGCTAATTAAGGAGAACATTAAAAGGATCTGCCCCAAATACTTACAGTGATTGGTAATAATGTCGAAAAGTGTATTGATTTTGCAAAATCTAGGGCTTGAAGAAACTTGAGAAAGAAGAAATTGAGGGTTCCTTCCTAGTTGGTACCATAGATGGCGGATGAATGATTGAAGAATGCTCCTTGAGGTTCGACCGTTGTGAAAGTTGGTTAAAAATCATCATACACTAACCAACTTTTGATGAGGACCGTATTTACCGCGTATTTTGACGAGGCGCCAAGAGTTATTATAGCTCTCTTCTACTCTCTTCAGCGTATTTACCGCGTGTTTTGAGGTAAAACTGTAATCCAAGAAAGCTATATAAGCTTTACACTAATATATAACAAAATAACAAAATATAGGGTTCAAAATGTTATATTATTATTTAATGTTAATGGGCCTTAAATTAAGGCCCAATTAATACACGCTCACAAAACCTCCACAACAGGTACTTGCTTTAATTCATAGATAAACCCTGTTGATCGGAAAGGAAATTGAATAGAGAGATCTAAGAATGGGAAATGAGACGAAGACCAACGGTGCTGCAAGTATGGCTAGAGGCGGAGGATTCAGAGCAAAGATGGAACATTACGTTTACAGTGGTGAGAAGAAGCACGTCATGGCTGGGATCGGAATCATCACTATCATCTTCGGAGTTCCTTGGTATTTGATGACTCAAGGTCCGATCTCTCTCAGCGATTAATAATTGTATATTTGAAGATGAATAGGTTCTTGTGGATTCTGGGTTCGTAAGTAGATGATATGATCATGTAGGCTTGCTGCTAGATACATAAATTCGGATTCCAATTCCAATAGGACCTCAATCTGTAGATCTGTTACATCTGATTTTGCTCACAACCCATACGGGTTACTCTGTTTGGGCTAAATGCTTGAAGTTGTTTGGTATTATTGTAGGGTCAAAGCATCAATCTCACCAAGATTACATGGACAAGGCTGATAAAGCACGAAAAGCACGTCTCTCATCGTCTCCATCATCTCCATCATCTAACAAGTAGTCTGTCTGTCATTTACCCCCACACAAGTTTTAAAACTCAGTAAAAGTCTTGAGGCTTTGTGGTTTTGATACAAAGCCATTCTTATTTTCATGAATTTTTTGATGTACCATGTTTGGTTATCTGTTTCCAAGAAAAGATCATGATTCTATCACATTTGGATTGACAATGCCTCTAATAAATTGATAAAGATATCATTGTGCAAAGGAAACAAATCATTAATGTGTAAGCAACATAACAATAGAAGTTGATGTCTACATTCCGGGGAACCACATTCATGTCTCTCTTTATAGAGGCATGAGTCTTCTATACTTGAAGAACCAGACGAATGCCGAAAATATAACAAATCCACATACTCCAGTAATTATGAGTACCCATCTGAATGCACCTGGCTGATTGAAGAAGTCTATCTCAAAGTTCATCCCAAATATCCCAGCAACCACCCCAAATATGGCTACAACAAATGTTGCGGTCGTGAGAAGCAACTCGAACTGGATCAGCTGATTTCGCACATTATCCTGCAGAAATTGAAAAGGTTTTCAGCAGACTCTTATGGTTTCTCAATCTGAAATCACATTCAGCTGTGGAAGATGGAAAAGGTTGAATTTTGAGGTATTACCAGTTGAATGTTGATGAAATCTTCAGTGTCATCAATGTACTCCTTTAACTGTAAAGTAAAGAGAGGGATACAGATGAGTAAAGCTCCCTAGCAAAGAAAAATCAACTGCAACAAGAGAGGAGGCAATAAAGTACCGATGTCAACTTGTTTAGAGTACTATCAATGACGACAAAGTAAGCTTCCAGCAACATCTCTAGCTCTTCTATGTTATCTGTTACGCCTTCCGAACTCCTTGCACTGTCATGCCGGCTCCTCGCAATGCTCAGGCTTTTATCAAGTCTTCGGGAATCAGGTGGAGAAGAAACAGGAGAGACCGGTGCAGAAACAGATAGACCATCATTTGACCTGTAACCCAATAGAGATTGGTCCCCGTACAAAGATCCTTCCATTCTTCTCTTCTTCTCTGTTAAATACATTTCTGCCATATCTCCATCATCATCCATTAGCTGCTCGATCTCATCCCGAACCTTCTGAACTCTTCTTGTCAGTGCTACAAGCCTGCTCTTTAGTCTACGTACACGTTCCAAGTTTAGTGTACTGATCTTTGAGGTAAGCTCGTCTAATAACGGGTATGCCTCAATCTCCAACTCTGAAGCCTGTAGAGAAGATAAAACTCAATCAGCTTAGTGTGAAGAAGTAAAATCTAAGCCCAATATTAGTCTGTGTTTTCTGAGGCACAAACAAAATCGAAGCAGAAGTGTTACTAACCTGGGAATCGAGAAACGTACAAGCAGCTTCAAGGGCTATTTCAAGAGCTCTAAACTCAAAAGGTAAATAATCAGGGGATGAACTCTCAAAAGCATTGTCAAAACTCCTGCTCCTTCTCCTACTCAACTGGGAATTTTCCTGCTGCCACATCTCACCTACATTACTAGTCTTTAGCCTCTGCTGCAACTCAACAACATAACGCAGCACGTAGTTGTCAAGGGAATTCAGGAGCAGAACTTCATCTGCAGTAATAATACAACGGATTTGCTCTAAGTTCACGACAATAGCCTTTTCTCGGCCGAGGATAGTAGAGGGATACACGAATAAGGGATCAAGCAGCCTTAAATCACGGGCGGGTAAGTCACATCTACGCATCATAGTGAACTTGTCGACCTCCATGACCTGAGTATTGCCAGAAGTATCAACACGAATCCAAGAGCGTAGGCCTTGTCCACGCTTCTTCAGACCCAAGACATCAACTCCAAGAAGGGGCGTTCTTCCAGAAGCAGAAGGACGAGTCACAGCAGAATCTCTGAGGTTCATAGCTGAAGCAGGTCTTGGAGGAAGCAGGCGCTCTTTTAGTTCAGACATTGTTGAGAAGATTCAGATACTGAAATGCCAAATAATATCACAGATCAAAATAAAGAACAAAAAGATTGATGCTTAGATTCAGATGCTGAGAAACACTTCAAGCATCAAAAGAATAAGAATCTCCTTGATAAATCTCGATACTAAAGACGAATATTCAGTTTCTTGTGCAGCTCATTCTTATACGTAAATAGGACACATCTCGGTACTGCTCTATCGGGCGCAGACTAAGAACGTAATTCACAGAGCATAGGCCATCAATAAAGCGGAACACAAAATTTTTAGGAAGCAATTGAAAAACATAGGCTAAAGAACAAATAACAGTTAAGAAATCAAGGCTGATCTCGTCGTTCTTACTCTATCCTAGCCAGCTGTTACCAGAAAATGATAAACTAATCTCAGATTCCGATAACCCAGAACCATAAGAATTACAAAGGCATACCAGAGCTACAAACGCCGTAATATCCAACCAGCCACCGGATCGAACAGCTGTAGATTGGAAAGAAAAAGAACCCAGAATCATATCTATCGGTAAGAAGCGAAGAAAACAAAGAAAAAAACCTAGCAGATAAACATGAATTTACCACTGGCACGGAGTTTGGTTTCATCACTCGAGCCAAACTGAATCCAGCAGAAACACGATAAAGAGATTCACAAGGCAAAAAGAAAAAGAAAAAACCTAAAAGATAGATCGAGGCTTCTCGTAACAAACACCGAATGGCTAGTCGGATATCGTTATTTTCGATACGGCTGATGAAAAAGAAAAAAAAAANAAAAAAAAAACGAGCTATGGAGACAAGAAACACGCAAAAGCTTTTCTATTAGTCCTAGCGTTGGTGAATGCGAAGTAGTGCCACTTGAGTTTTAACCGGAAGTCTAACCGACCGCCTATAGCTAATTTACCGGTTATTTCTAACTTCCCAATATGATAATATCTACTTCAGATCATTTATTGTTGTCATTATCATTATCTCCCATTATTTAAGGTTAAATTATTATTATTAAACCAAGTACAGTATGTAAAAGAGCAAGAGACCAAATTGATGATCAAATTATTTGAGATTCACACAAGTACAACGAATGATTTGGCAAAAACAGAGAGATGACGTAAGCCGTGGAGAATCTAGAAATATTCGGTTACCCGTTTCAGATCTTGACCCGATTCTTTAATAAACCCGCCCGGTTTTCTCATCGTGGCGGTTAGCTGCTCCTCACCTGCTCTTCTTTCTTCATCCTTCTTCTCCACAAACCCTGCAACAATTTCGCAATTCTTCTACTGATTTCTCGTCTCAATCGATCGAACTCTTGTCCT
>OVAQ01000735.1:0-25816 GCA_900406345.1 Erysimum cheiri
AAATTCAATAGGTGAGAGGAGAGTTTGAAAGCTTTGCCTAGTAATTAATACCGAACTCTCTGACACATCAGCATTTTTAGCAAAGCCAAAATTCTCTATTAATATATAGGGGATTTTCCCTAACCGGCAAAAATGTACTCCCTCTGTTCCTAATAAATTGATGTTTTGAGTTTTAGTTTTGTTCCTAAAAGATTGATTTTTTAGATTAAAAANAAAAAGGTCAAATGATTTTTTTACTTTATGTTTTTTGACAAATGTCATGTAAGTAATTGTCTAAATTTTATCTTTCCACTCATAAAACAATTTTAAAGTAATTAAAAAATTAAAACATTATTATGTCTTAATATGTGTGAAAAATCTAGAACATCAATTTTGTAGGAACAGAGGGAGTATTAAAGATTTGTACTTTTTGTGAATTCGAAGCGTATTGGAATACAGAGAAACTACTAGAGATGAAACAGAAAGGGTACCGTTTTTAAATCATGTTACCCAATCACATCCATATTTGGGCTGGGCTGTCTGAAGTCTGACGACTTTGGACATCTCATTAAGCTCGCTACTATTTTAGGAGGTATGTGAGATTATTTTTCTTGTTCATAGTCCAAACAGTTGACTCATTAATTGGTAACACAAGAAAATGGTCAAACTGTAAAAGAGAAAATAAATTTTTCTCCCAAAACGCTTGTTTGTTTTTTTCTTTTCTGAATATAAAACACGACTTCTATGTTGTTTGCTTTAAATATTTTGATTTTAAAGTTATGTTTATAATGCAGTTTCATAATTATACGAGAATGAACAAATCTCTAATTTATTGACATAATCACTTTTACTTTTCTAGTTTTGTTTCTCCATTTCTTTTTTAGCTAGCTTTTGAGAGATGATGATGAATGAGAGATGATGTTTCATCCAATTAAATTGAAGGCTTGTGCCTTGTGGTATGTTATGAAAATATTGAAGTTTTAAACCTTCACAATCACTTCATTACCGCTCTGTTCTTTTGACTACGTTGTAACAAATTTCATTTATTGGTGTCTTACTTTTCCCAGTGAGTGATTCATATTCATAGCCTTACAAGAAAAAATCATTACCATGTTTAAACAATATAAAGTCGGGGAAAAAATGTTCTAATTAGTCTATAGTTTAAGAAGACTAACACTATTTTGTTTATACTAACATTCTTTATCCAATTCTTGCAATAGTCGACAAGTTTTGGAATTATAGATATGTGTAATAAATGTATAATAAGATTTGCTCTGCTATTTTCTAATGCAGATTCAGAGTAGTAACGTCTTTTCATTGAGAAGTTTCTGGTCTCCAAAATCCTTTTTGGGCACTTAATATCCCTTCTTGGTGTTTGGAGAAGGTTAGATGAACATCCCAGTGCATTGACTTCAACATATTCTCAACTTCTCTTATCACATTGGATTCATCACGAACTATGAGTTTACCTCCTGGTCTTACTATTCTATCTACTTCTGCCATTACTGGAGCAAGCTTGCACCTTTCAAAAGGGAAAAAAACCAAAAAAAAACAGAGAATATTTTCAAGATTGCTAATGAAAATTAACAAAATGATGGATATGATTTAAGCTTTTTACCTTGCTCTCAACTTGGAGAAAAGATGATCTGCATGCAAGAGATCATAGCTTCGAGGGTATGTGCTAAATGATTCACACCAGTCATGGTAAATACCGAACAGACCCCTTTCGTAGATTATCGGTAGTGTATCTGGTGAATTTATGTTTACTACATTCATCACCCACACCTGCAAGTCCTTTAGAGCTGCTGCAAATCTGCATGTGGACATAGTTACAATGATTGAGATTTGTGTTTGATTTCTTTCAGTAATTTTTCCTCAGTAGAGTCTTACCCTCCGTAGACAGCTCTCATGTCCATTACATTCCTCACATTAGACCAGCTGATTCCTATTTCATTCATGTATACTTTACTAACAACATGTTTCCAATGTTCATAATCTGTAGTGAAATCTCGAGGAGCTGGTTTTCCATAAATCCCCATTTGAGAGCTGTTTAACCAGTAAGGCGGTGTTTGAAGCCGACGGGGCCAGTTCACAGGCCACTTGCTTCCTCTCTCGACCACATTGGTAGGAACTTTATGCATACATGCTTGTAGGGGTACATACCTGAAAAAATTGCATTCAAGTATTGACTTTCTTTGTTCCATTAAACCCTTAAGGTTTTTTTCAATTTTTTGCTATTTTTGCATATTGTGGAAATAATCATACCAGGCTGCATTTGGATCGTCGTTGTTTTTGCACATGGGAGGCTTGTTGTGCTTTCTTTTCTCATAACATTCATTTGTGACAGGTTTCTGGTAGATTGCAGCACCAACACCATTGAGTTTATCTTTGTTGATTGTCACAAGTTCCCAGCACAAGGATTTTGTCAACGCGGACATTTCTACATAAATCCTAAAATGTCAGCTTCAGTGAAATTAAACAAGAAGAAGAAACGTTTTAGTTCAGACTTTACCTTTCCAGATTTGTACATCTTCTTCAAGCTTCTGGTAGACTGGTGTTGCTGACCATACAAAATAACCTCCGGGCCTAAGCATCCTATTAAGTTCTAGAAGAAGCATACCGCCCTCATTGTGCCATGGGACTCTACAGCGTGCACAGTGGATAAGGTCAAACACTCTGCTCGGAAATGGCAGTCGCTTAGAGCCCATCACCGCAGAGATTGCTGGAATCTTCCTTTCAAGAGCAAACTGAACCTGAGCCTCGTGTTCATCTTTTGGTGCAAGAGACATGGCTATAACATCTCTTTCAAAGAGGAAACCGCCAAAGCTCGCCACTCCACATCCAACATCCAATATGACCCGAGTACGTTTACCCCACGCAATGTTTTTTAAAGACTGTCATAGTAAAAAAACAGAAACGTTATATTTTGAGAAGTTTTTTCTATCTATATTTGGTGCAGTTTATAGAGAAATGAGTTCACCTGCTGAAGAAAATCAATGTAATGGAGAGCCCCATGGATAAACTGTGTTCCACCACCGGGAAATGTCAAGAACTCGCCAGTGACTTTCACCCAGTTCTGATGTCCTTTAACCTCTGCTAGCTTTGTGTGTGGGACGTTGTGGTACCATATCTACTAGATCACATGTGAGTCAATATTTCTATCCAATTTCACATTAGTTTTATTTGGATAGAACATGTTACCTTATCTCTGCTTTCAGGCCACTTGATGGACTCTTTATAGCCTTCTGGAAGGGGGACGAGACACGTTGGTGGGTCTTCTGGGCAATGCCTTTCTCTGTGCTCAAAATGTCTTCTACTCCTCAGTTTCATTATAGCTTCTTCGTTGTCTAGGCATGGTATATAATCAGTACCTGCAGTTGCATTGCACAGCACCCAAGCATTTCCAGTCAAACTACTCTCTACTGTATTTGATTCAGATGTCTGTCTTTGCTTCTCGTCCTTTGATTCTGTTGCCTGACTCTTCCATGACTTCTGTGATTCTGCAGATTCTTTAGGTATTCCAGAGCCAAACCCACTCGCTTCTGAACCCTCTTGTTTTTTCTCATCTTTCCGCTCTTCTTGTTGCTGCTCCATGTTTTCGTCCTTTGCTGTGCTCTGTTCTTCTTTGTTTCCGCTTTCGTCCTCTGCTGTGTTACGTTCTTCCTGTTGGCCATTCTCATCCTTCATGCTCTTCTCTTCCTTCCCGTTTTCTTCACTAGCCGTGTTCTTGATCTCCTCGTTTTGTTGTCCGTTTTCCTCATTCCCTGAGCTTTGTTCCTCTTGTTGTTGTTGTTGTTGTCCGTTTTCTTCACTCTTTGAGTTCTCTGATGTCTCGCTCTGCCCCGTTTCCATAGGCTGTTCTTGTTTGGTGGCATCCGTGAATGTCACGTCTGTATTCGAATCCTGCTCTTGCCCTTGTTTCGTTCCTTGTTCCACATCTTGCCCTTGTTTCTTTCCTTGTTCCACATCCTGAAGTTCTTTCCCTTGTCCTTGATCTTGCTCTTGAGTTCCTTTGGATTGAGTCCCAGCGTCCTCATCTCGCTGTTCCTTCTGTTCTTTCTCAAACTCCTTGACCACTTGTTTCACCTGACCCTCATCATTCTCTTGCACCATCTTCTTCTCCTCGGCAAGCTTTTCATCCTTCTGTTGGGTCTCCTGTTTCTGAGTCTCTCTTCCTCCTCCCTCTTCTCCTCCTGCCTTCGAGCTCTTCTCTTTCGCTGCTTTCCGCTGCTCGTCTTCAGACTTTACCGCATCGTCTGGAAGCTTTCCCGGATTGTCTTCAAATGCCGGTTGCTCCTCAGACTCCGATTTTGTGGGTTCGGGTTCATCATTACCGTTTGAAGAGGAAGTCACATCACTCCTCTCCGTCTCGGCTACAACCGTTCGAGTGGAGCCTTGTGTGATCTGCGGTGGTATAACGGAATTGGAAGAAAGCATCCACACACCGATGACACATAGAGCCACAAAGATGACCATTGTAATGGTCGACGCATAGGACGATGTCGAAGTGCGTTTGTTGCCACGTCCCTTCCCAAATGCCATCTTTCTGGTCTTGCGTATACTGGGAGAAAGGAAAAAAAATGAAGGAGTAAAATGGGAGTTGAAGGAAGTAAAAATAGAAGAAAAAGAAGAGAAAAGAGAGGTTGTGAAGAAACAAGACTGGTTCAAAGATCCTACAGAGTCGGACATGGGACTTTCAATTTCGTGTCTCTAAATTTAGCTATGGTCTCTGTGTCTCATATTTTGTTGTCCATGAAAAATTAAAGCCATGTCATGCAATGCTAACTTGTAACTGGTAACGCATAGTCAAGGAAATGTTAAACATGTCAAGATTGTTTTTTGTTTTTTGTTTTTTGGCATAATGGATTCTAAGGATTTTCAATTTTAGTTTTGATTGATTCATTATGGTTTATATTTCAATTTGAGTGTATTTTTGTTGTTATGGTCAAAATATTTAACATTTTAAAAAGTTTAGAAAAAGTGTAATAAATTCTGTTTGTTTTGAGTTCTCCTTTATTGTTTTTTTGTTTGTATTGGATTAATTAAATATGTTCCGTTTATTTGAATTAAACATTTCCAAATGAATTATATGAAATCATGGGTTAAGAAACGTTTACAATGGGAGCGGCCAACCGACGAAGAAGTTTGTCACCCCTACATGCAGAGTTAGAGGCCTTGTTGTGGGCGATGAGATGCATGATCGGTGCTGGAAATCTACATGTAGCGTTTTTGACTGACTGCTCTGACCTGGTGAAGATAGTGTCTTCCCCAACAGAATGGCCGGCATTCGCAGTTTACCTAGAAGACATCGCTACCGATAGTGAAGAAATTTCATCTTTCTCTTTATCTTTTATTAAACGAAGCGAGAATGTACGAGCGGATAAGTTGGCACGAAATGTTCGTGTCCTACCGCATTGTGTTACTCTTGTAAACCACATTCCGCCAAATTGGCTTTTCTAAGCTAATCAATATATGCAGTTGAAAAAAAAAAAAAACGTTTACTACTAGTTTAATACCAACTTTATCATTTTTTACAAAACTAAATGGTCTATTTTAATGTTGGTTTTGACTACTTCTGAGATAATAAAGATGTGAAGTGTGTGCATTTAGTGTTATGGACCTTGAGGTTCAAGTTCGTAATCATACCCTTGGTCATGGCGTTTCTATCCCCCAAAAAAAGACATAATTCAAAATGTCAATCTGTCGTTTACACATGTCTTCTGTTTATTGGTCCACTATGTCTCCAGCTGTCCTCGCTTTCGTCCTGCAAAATTGCAAATGTTTGCTTATTGTCATCAATGCACCAAAGGTCCAAAAGACATCCAAATATAGTACTAGTATTTTTTTTTTTATCTTCTTTGAGTGGAAACCTGAAGCTTGGATTAATAAATGTCGGGACAGTTATTCGGATTTAGCCAGCATTTTATCTCTTTTGGCTTTCTTCTCATTTTCTCAAAATAATAATCAAATTTACATATACTACAAAAAAAAAAAACAACTCGGATATGGCACTATTCTTGTCGATCTAGTAAAAAATATCATATGAGTATATGACAATGACTTAAATTTATGGGATATGACAAGCTGAGATACGGCAGGGAGTAAAAGTCGGAACGAGTCGGCCGATAGGACCGCATCACTATTTGAATGGACCAAATTTACCGATTATATATAATATTGTCACGCAATCCCAATTGTATAAGGGATTTATTTTTACCAACTCCACAAAACTACAAATTCCCACGTAAGTAACATATCGATGATCGAATGTATTTTGTTATTGTCAATTTAAGAAGAGGCATTATAGCATTGTTATCGTTCAAACACTTTACTACCTAAATCAAAGTCATCAGACAGCCAAAATGATGTTTTAAAATCCTATCTCCTTGTCTTTATTTAACCAAAAAATAAATAAAAAAATCATATCTCTTCGCTTCCATTTTTATTTCCATAATACATTGATATTATTATTTCTTATCCTTTTTGACATCCCATATTACATTTTACATATTTCAAGAAAGCTAAACCAAAATCATTGCGAGAGTAAATCACATGAAAGAAAAGAAGACGAAGAAGGGGTTCTTTGAGTTTAAATGAGCAAAAGCGTATTGATTGATGAAAAAGAGAGGAAATAGGTTTCTGTAGTCGAACATATTCGTTTGAAATTGATGGCATTGCATTCCATATTTACATTCCTTGTTGTAATTTTGGTTCCACATCCACCATGAGAATCTGCAAAACATCTCTCTCTCTTTCTATGTATTACATATATATATATGTGTATGTGTGACATCGTGTGCAGGAGGTGTAAAACATACATATATATATATGTATGTATACATACGTAAGCTTACATGAGCTTATATGTGTGTATGGACATTAACAAAACGTAAAACTTCTTAATTATGATCGTTAATTTCCTTCACCCTGTTATCTCATTAGTTATGCTTGATCTAATTATACAAATGAAAAATAGGATTCTATCATATTCAAGTTAAATATCATTTTGACAATTTTTCACGCGGATAGAAAAGTTAAATATTTTATTATACTCTTGCAAAGTTACATTAAAATCATATTTTAATTAATTTGAGTTAAAGACAAACTGAGATATTTTCTTTACAAAACTTACATTAAAATCATTAAACGTCATTTTCTAAAACAGAAATATTACCCATAAAACTACACTTCTTTTAAAATTGGGAGAGTAGTAGTATTAGTATTTCTAAGCCTTAACATTACAGGTGAGAGAATTAAAAAACCTAATTGTTGAATTAAGCTAAATTATTTTAGTAATAAAAAACTAATGGAGGCATGGAGAATTAACTAAATTGGGATTAACGCGCATTGTAAAACGCACCCTCAGGCCTCAGGTCACATCTATACATGTCGCTCTTCCAACATAAATATATACTCATCTAGTCATCTTCTCTGATTCTATCACATGTCAATTATGGCATACATCAATTACAAATAACTAACATATGATACACTTTAAAAATCATTAAATGCATGGGATGGGCAGACCATATTCTGCCGTAACGGAAACCATGGTTGAAAAATATTTAAATTGTACTATAATGTATGTAATGAATTCTTATATATATTGGTTAGAAGAAGACACAAAAGGTGGATATAAAGAAGAAAAACATTATCCCCGGATTCTAAGGTTACGTGTTACACAAACAAGAAACAGACACATTAAAGAAACAAAGATTCAGACAACAAGAGCTATATATTGTGCTCCTAACATTGAAATAATACACAACATTATCCTCACAAAATCATATAATAAGACAATGGTATTATTTGAATTGAATTTCCATTTAAAACCCTAAAATTGCAACAACTTTAAGTGTCCACAAGGAGAAGCTCACAAACGGATTCACTTTCTCACTTCTGCAAACTTTATATATTATATGATCCGACAATTAACGTTTTTAAAAACCCTAATTCTATTCTAAGAATTCAAAAGAGTTATGTTGCTTTATGTCAGATTTTCATCATGATCTTGGGTTGGGAAAGAATTGTGTACCGGCCATGAAAGTGTTGATCGGAGTTGGATAGAGAGCGGCTGGATCAATGTACGTGGCTGCCACCGCGGAGGAGCTGCCAATACCACCGAGGTTTGGAGTAGAGGAAGAAGCGGTAGCAACCGTCACAGAGCCAGCTGTTATGAGATTGAGCTGCTGAGCTCCGCCACCACCACCGGAGTAGCTCTCACCAGCGGCGACAACATTGTAGCCGCCGCTGCTACTTCCCGGACCGTGATCGTAGAGAATGCCTTTGAAAATGTGACCACCGATGCTTACGGCTGTTTGGTAAGCAAACTCTTCTTCTCCATCTTCTACTGAGCTCACACGCACGCACCTAAACACTGCCGGTGAACTCACCTCCGCCGGAAAATTCCCAACTTCTAGCCCTAGAATTTAGAGAGGAAAAAAAATGTAATTTAAGAGGTAATCGCATGTTTTTTTATTATATATACATATATAGAATAAAACATTAATATATATATACAATTTTTGTTCCAAAATTCAGGTTACGGAAAAGAAGGTGCAGGGAATTAGAGAAAGAACACAGATTTCAAGATTGATGAGAACAGCTTGTTCCTGTCAATCCAATAGTCAGTGTTTACTCCAATACAGTACTTTCACAATTAAATCACTAAATATAAACTTATTAGGAAAACTGATAATCAAGATATATAGGTTTCATTTTGCCCTTGAAGCTGACCCCAATTCGTTACTTACATAAATTATAAAAATGCTGCTTGCATTTCATTATTTTACGACCTTATAATAATATATATAAATATTTCACATTACACTGACATATACCTGAATGAGAAGGTATGCGAGTGCAGACAAGAGACGAAGAAGTTGCCTGTAAATTCTCCCGGTGGCGTTTTGGAACGCTCTCACCGCGTGGGAGCTGCGTTTGAGGCTGAACCGTAGCTAGTTGCTGTTGTCTCTCACGGCGTTTAGCAGCAGGAACCCACGTGCTCCTCACGTGAGTAGGACACTCGAAGCCTCGGCTCTTACAGCAAGTTCGACACCTCATGTGAGCACAGTCTTTCTTCGCTTGGTTCCCACAGTCTTGACAGCTCACACCGCCGCTTCCTCCTCCTCCTCCTCCGCCACCACTCCGAACCATCATCAACGCCGCAGCTCTTCCGGCGCCGGCGGTTGAAGTTTCGCCGGTGATATCGAATTGGCTCTGATTACTTGGTCCAACACCTAAACCTGCGGCTGAGGAGTAAAGATCCAACCTTTGCTGATGCTGCTGATGCTGAAACATGATTTCTTGTTGATTGTGGTTTTGCCATAACTCAAGTGTGCCTAGAGAAGCGTTTGAAGAAGAAGGAGCGTTTGCGTTTGTGTTAGCGTTAGCGTTAGGGTTTCTGTACCAGAGCCAAGCCTCTGATACAGGCGGAGGAGGAGGGTTTGTGTTGCTCCGGTGTTCGTCTTGGTTGTTTCCTCCACCTCCGCCTCCTCCTCCTCCACCGTCTAGCGAGAAAAACCCCGCCATTCACCCTCACAACCACCACCCATAACCACCACTCCCACCCTCCAATCAACTTTCAAGAAAACGAAAAAAAAAAAGAAAAAAAACCAAAATCAAAGATCCTATCTATTGTAGTTCTACTCTCTACTATCTCACTCTAGATCTTCGGGGATTTCTAGGGTTTAGGTTGGATTCATTCTCTGAGTTTGTAGTGTTATTGAAGTTGGAATAGCTTTTTGAGACTCTCTGATAAAAGCAAAACTCGTTTGTCGGTACGAGAGAGAGAGAGTATTTAAGAAACCCACAGAGAAGAGTACTTAACAAGGAAGAAGAAGAAGAGAGATCAGAGAGGTTTAATCGCCTTTCTGCAACGCCGCCATGACCTTAATAATCTCTCTCTCTCTCTCTCTCTTCTGCTCCTCTAATTTAATTCTCTGTCTCCTCCTTCTCTCATCTCTTCTTTGTTTGTTTTTCCAGATTTTGCAAAAATATAATTTTCTTTCTCTCTTTTATTTGCTTCCTATTTTCTCTTCTACCAAATGGCCAAACTCCATCTCTCATCGTTGATATGTTTCAGTTTATAATCGGACGGTTATTATAATACCACGTTGGCACAAATGG
Source organism: Erysimum cheiri (assembly GCA_900406345.1). Classification (NCBI taxonomy): domain Eukaryota; kingdom Viridiplantae; phylum Streptophyta; class Magnoliopsida; order Brassicales; family Brassicaceae; genus Erysimum; species Erysimum cheiri. The sequence goes on from OVAQ01000735.1 coordinate 10,108, forward strand.
ATTTTCCCTCTTTGTCCTTTTCTTCCGGGAAACCCGCTTTTTTCTTTCTCCTTTTTTCTCTTACATTTATGCAATTTTAATAATATGTTTTGCTTTTTTTTTTTTTTTGGTCGAATAATAATATGTTTTGCTTTGTGGAATGTTAATAATAACTAAATTTCCTTAAAAGGAGTAAATAATACACTAATTCGTTACGGTATCCAAATTCTATTTTTGATTATCCTAAGATTGTTCTATATATTGGGACCTATTCATTAGACCTTCCTAATCATCATCTATAACTGACGACAAAACCTTGTCAAAAGTCCATAGGTCCATTCATTTTTTTTTTTTTTTTTTTTTTTTTTNTTGAGATTGATTGTTGTATCAAATGCAACAAATAAGTATATATTGTATTGTCGACGAGTTAAAAGAATATTCAACAGACTAAAAATGCCTGAAAAAAAAATAAATGTAATTCAAGGTTTCAAAAATCCTCCACAAAACAGATACACATGTGGATTAAATAAAGTGATCACTACAAATGAGAGGAGGATTTCCAATTATCGGCAGTGGTTAATAATATAATAATCTACTAATTATCCATAAGCCCATAATCTTCTTAAAATATCAATTTGGATGCAGATTGCACCTGTGGCTTAAATTAAGTTTCTAAAGTTTGTAGCTGGAAAGCAGATGCTTTTGTCCATGTTTCCGAGGAAACAAAACCATTATCATATACACACATTTATGTACATATCATACTAATATCTTATACTACTCCTATTTAAATAAAAATGCACGTAAACACACTCTCTCTTGTAGAGACAAACGTACGATTCTATTGAGGTGCCCTATGTTCTGCATTATCTTTGTCTAAATATTAGCATAACAATTATATACAGACAAACACACCTCAATGCCCGTGCCGTGAGCATCATGGATCCTAATTTAATTAATCATTATAATTATCAGAGTATTTTGTAAGTATATCCTTGAATTGCCTGAGAATAACGGCACGAAAAATTATGTCGCGATAAATCCGAAATCTAGAGAAGTATGTATGGGTGTCATCATATAAATAAAAAAGTTACTAAGACATAAAACAAAAATTAAATTAAGGATGGGGACGTTTAAAGGATTTTGTGCCAAAAGGGTGGAGAGAGTTGACTAATGGAGAGGGGGTTAAATTAGACATTTCAAAATATTAAGATTCAAAATGGGAATAGTGAATAGTTTGAGACAGGCTAAAAGCACCCCCTCGCCGTCCTACGCTTCCGTACCGCTTCTTGATTTATTTCCAAACCCATTAATTATTCTCAATAATTTAACTCTAATAATCGAATGATTTATTTTCAATTTGAAACAGTGGGGTTGTTCATTGTATTTAATCAATATCGATATAGTTATGGAGATGAATTAAATTCACAAAATACCTGACTATAAAAGATTAATAGAGGAGATCAATTAATCCAAGGCGGTGTGATGGATACATTACAATTGAGACAATGACCTTTTCTTCTCTCTTGTAGTCTATTCTTTATTTGCTACATTACAAATTAATTAATGTCAAATAATTTTAAACATCATTTCCGAATAAAAGTTTCACCCAACCAACACATACAAAATTCAACGAAGTTTCACAAAAACACTTTTAATTATATGAAATTTTAGAAGAGATGGATGGAACTGAGAAGCTAGCCTATGAAGCTGGAGTAGATTTGGACTATGACGAAACTTAGGAGGTTATCGAAACAGCACTTAACACGTATAATTATACAATTCCTTTTTTATAAATTTTTATACATGTCCGCATTGCACAGATGCTTTTTTTTGTTAAAGTCCGCATTGCACAGATGCATAAAAAACTATACGTGTAATGTGTATAAACAATAGTGTGTAGAACAACGAGTTTATTTGCAATTTAGGATAACCTGATTAATAAGAAGAAGAGATGATAAGACTGTGACTGTCGTGGCCTCTCTGCACGCGTTTTCGGTCTGACCACTCTTCTTTCTTTTCTTTTTTCCCTCCATAACATTCTCTTCTTTTTCTAAGTTGTTATTATTATACTCTTATTATTATCAATTTTATTTTGGGTACAAGTGTTTTGTAGTAGTATAAAACAAAACTGCTTATCACTCATTTCTCCAGGCCCTTTCTGACAATTAATTACTCCAAAATCCAAGAAAAGCTTTTCTTTCCCCTCAAATAAATTCAAATGCATGGAATAACAGTTTTTTCTAACATATATATGCAAATATACGTCTAACAAAAGCCATTGTTAATAAAAAGAATGAGAGATAGTCGACCTAAAAAGAAAATGAGATAGTAATTCAGAATACAATTCTAAAATATTGATAACCGGTTTCTACAAATTTGTAGTAAAAAATAAGAATTCGAAAAAAAAAAGAAAACTGATTAAATTAAATAAAAAGAGGAAGGTGGGAATCAGAGTTGACGTGGAGGAGAAAAAGAGAGGGAGTGAATGATAAGAAGAGTGAGTCCCCAAAAAAAGGGTAGAAGCCGCAGAGTCTTGTCTCTTCTCGAGCCCTGTGTTGTGTAACTTGTCTTCCTCTTTTTTTTTTTTGGTCTTTTTAATTTTTAGTTACCTATTTAATTCTCACAAATATATACGTATACGATGACATTTATACGACGTAGAAACCATCCAAGAGACTTTAACCGTACAATTGACAATATATATGCTTCACTCGCGAGAGTTAAACTGTGAGATTTTCGTGAATCTAAATTAGGTTTCATTTGGAATGTATTATTCAAATAATTACACCAACCTTTATATTTGTATAAACATTAATTTACTCAGTGGCATACATTCGCTTTTGTAGATGATTTATGTTATTATAAATATTTTGTTTGAGTGTAGGGAGAGATTTTGGAGTATAGTGTTTGGTGGCTTCTCATCACTGCTACTTAACAGTTCTTTCTTACAGAGACAGAGAGAGCACAGTCTTTCTACAATGAGCCATGCTTTCACTGTCATCTCATTTATTGCTCCCTCATATCCATTTTCTATACCTCTAAAACCCAAATAAACAAACAGAAAAAAATAAAACAAGAAAATATTAGGTGGGTTACTTTTTTTATATTTTGTTTCCAAGGCAAAAGCCAATACATAAAAAAATAAGCTTTTCGTTTCTTACATTCTCTTTGGTGCAAGAGTAGTTATTGTATGGAGAGAGAGAAGATGGAGAATGTAAAGTTGCAAACTTGGTTTAGTTTCTGTTATGTTCTGTTTCTCTGTCTTCTCTCTTCGCTTTCATTTCAATTCCATATCTAATCAGAAGCTGAAACTTCTTCACATGGATTGTGTTTCCATTTTGGCCCACTTCACTTCCACTTCATATACATACATTTATTTAGGGTCCGAATGGTGACTGCGTTTTGCGGTGCGGGAGAAGTGCGGTGCGGTTCAAATAGTAACGAAAATATATAGATACATATGTATATGCAGAGATTTTGACACTGTTACAGCACTGTTGCGGTGCGGTTTTGGGTGCGGTCCATGTTACCATTCATAGCCTTATTATACAGGTCTTTTTTCTACGTATAGTACCGTATATTTTTTTTATTAATTTAAGAAATCATACAACCAATAGAATTCCTTTTGGGTCCCCAAGGTTTGAAGTTATAATGGCGTCTTACCATGTCATGCACATGCATACACGTTATTTGTAAAAGGTTCTGTCATTTGATTTTACGTTTCATTAGACGCAACTTAATTACAAGCTTCACTCTAACTAATAAATTTATTAGTTATTAGTTATTAGCTTGTTAAATATACAGTATATTGGTATAAGCCTACAAGGTATTGTGGATTTTTCAACTCGCATTACTAGATATATCCAATTTATCAGTTTCCATCAATCAAAGTCATAGCATATTCTCCGAAAAAAAAAGTCATAGCATATTTGATGGGTAACACTACGAAATCATGGAAAAAACATATCAATGAAATAATAGAAAAAATGATTTAACTACAGTTTTGAGAAATGACATTTTCCTTTGTATCATTACTTTTTTTTTTTATATATAAAATCATTACTTTGGAGAAATGCTAAGCAAATTACGAAAGAGTGTGATTGGTAAAATTTATTCTGCAATTATGTGATTTTGCGGGTAACCAATCATAGTCTATATATCTAATAGGTGATTGATGACATCTCAAACATACATGAGAGTGATGACTGATGAGAATAGCATGATGAATATATTGTATATCCTGTTATAATCATGATTCAAAACTGCAACACGAGTTTGCTTCTTTGACTATATATTTTTAGAGCATTTAAGGCAAAGTTTGTTTGCATCTTGTTGTTTAGGTATCTAGAGGACGAATACATTATACATGTTGTACATATATACACGCTTTTTTTTTTTTTTTTACNATAGTGATGGTTACTCGTCTATATTAGAAAACACCGAGCCAAACCAAACGAGATCAATTTGGTCAACAATGGTTAACCAACCGGTAAGATCGACCTGAAGGGCCTGGACCATGGAATGTAGAAAAAGATGGCCAAACAGTGATCGGATCGGGTCTGATCGTGGCTGATAACAAGTCCCCACACTAGAAACCAAGGGCGTGGATCAAAGTTGAAAAAAAACACACATAGAGGCTGCAAAAAAAGGACCACTAGCTAATTTTCTTCATTATTCTATTATTGTACCTTCTAAGAAACTTGCAAAACCCTAGCTAGATCATTTATTAGGGCATATATAAATCAAACATGTTTTATTTTAACTGTTCCTGACCACAACTTTACGATTATTTTGTTCCTGACCACAACTTTACGATTATTTTCTTCTTCAGTTAGACCATGAGTATAGGTGACACATTTTGGGTGTTTTTAGAGTTTTAAAATAATAAAAGTGGTAGAACAGTTGTAACTTATCCTGCAAACTGTTCTTCAGGAAGAACAGTTTTTATAATTTTAAGAACAGTTGTATCCACTATTCAACATTTTTATTATTTTAAAACTCTTAAGAACACACTTAAGTGTTCTCCCTTTACCAATGCCCTTAGACTTGTATAGTACGTACTATATGGTAAAAATGGGTTCGAAGATTTTCCAAATCTATAATATATATTGAATTAAATTATCTGTTAAGTTCTTTTTTTTTTTACAATACATGTACATGCATACATACATACAGCCGTTGGTAAATAGATTATAGATCGCTTGTAATATATACTCCCTCTGTTCCTCATAGATTGATATTTTAGGTTTTATTTTTGTTCCTAAAAGATAGATTTTGTAGATTTTTCTTTTAATTTTTAAAAGTAATTAATGATTAAAAAATACTTTATTTTTGAGCGAAGAAACTGAAACGTCATGTTTCTCCCTTTCAATTATTGTCAGATTTAGCTGAACCAATCAGATTTATTTGTTTATTTTTTCCACACAATAAGATTTATTTGTTGTAAGGTGGAAATGTGGAAAAAGTTGTTACGTGCATGAAAGAAGGAATGTATTGAACAAATAGAAAAAGTAAACAATAAAATAAATGAATATCTTTTGTTTCTTAATATGTGTGAAAAAATCAAAACATCAATCTATGAGGAACAAAGTGAGTATTAATTTTGGGAGTGGGTTGGGTATTATTTACATGAATTGTCCATCTACAGTACTATATGACAATTGAGGTTTTTTTTCCTTCCAAAAATTGAGTTTAATTTAGGAAAACATAATAGAGTTCAAATGTAAATGAAGGGATAAAAAGGGCCAAAAAAGAGAATGGAGATAGAGTAGTGCCCATATTAAGTGATCTCGTGAACCTCTTTGCATGCTTTTATTAGAAATATGCTTTTCCCGTCACCTTCTACATTCCTCATTCAGTCTATGTATTTGCATTCTCTTTTTTTCTTTCTTCATTCTCATTCTCTCGTAAATAATGAGTTTGCAGATATATATATCCAAATACTGAAACGTTTGCGTTTGACAAAAAAAAAAAAGAGACTTCCACGAGAAATATAAAAATTGACACTTATATTTGGGTTTGAAAGTTTATGAGAATATGAAATGTTTCACATGAGTTTTTTTTTTGGGTGGAATGATGTTTCACATGAGTTTAAACCTTGCATTGTTGGTATAAATCGTCACTCTCGTAATTATGACATATTAAATATCAAAGATTAAGTTCACACTGCCTATGTACTTTTTTTTTTTCTTTTTTTGATAAAGAGGCTATACACTTTTATTTAATTAAACTTAAATATACAACATATACAAACCTTAGAGATTATAATTTCCAATCTTAAAAATATGTGTATAGGTTATATTATAAATTATTAACATATGATCTTTTTTGATAAAGAAAAAACTCGTCTACTATAAATTAAATTATTAAATACGAGACAATTCAGCTGTCTTAGAAAAGCATACATAAATATTGGTGTAAAGAAAATAGTATATAAATATGGGTGTAACTTAACCCATTGCCAAGAAAATGTTGGGTACATGAATTTACTTTTGTGAATAAGTTGTTTGGCAAATGTAGGTTCTTCAATATCTGATAATTATTCTGCTGTATAGCGATGGCTCTGTAGTTTGTATATTATTATATGTAAATCATTACGCCACTCATGCCTCCCACATTCCCATTTGAGAATTGAGGAATATTATTAACACTAGCGTGGTCCAATATTCTTTAACTTTTAACCACATCGCTGCATCAATTATTACTGGCAAGCTAAGCCTATTAATTTACTTTAACCTATCTAGTTTTTTGTTCAAGAAATCGAATGGTACGATAAGTCCCATGAATAAAATGTAGCTTGTGTATCGAGGAAAAGAAATATCTACGATATAATTCTAAAGAAACGTATTTTGTAGTATATCTTTTCAAGATTTCTCTAAATTAAATGTCACAACAAATTCCATTAAACATCAAAATTGACGGAAACATAAAGTCCTACATTCGCCTCTACCATTTTTACTTTAAATTCTACAAAATATAAAGTTATACAAATGAAACCAGGAAATAAGGCACTGAATCTACACCGGTATAACAGTGACCTGTCCGGTTTACCAAAACCGGTGCGGGTGAAGGGCTGATAATGGGACTTGCCGGTTCAACTTCCGTAGAGAGGAAGAAAACTCTTATGAGGTTTCCTATTAAAAGCTAGAAGAAGGTCGAGGCTTGCCTTGAATGGAGTTTAAGTGCTGAGTAACGAAAATTACTGCCATCACTACTAAGAGACATCCCACCAACGAACTGAAGAACAGGGCCCCTGGCTGTCTGGTTTGAACGAACCCGTAAATCCCATTTGATGTCATCACAATCACATCCGTTAGACCGTCGTTTGAGAAGTCATCAGTGACAAGTGCATGAGTCGGCTGAGACGGTAGCTCGATGGAAGCCAATACGCTTCCTCCTGGAGAGATGATGACGGCTGCTTGATCTCCTCCCGCAAGGATCATAGGCTGGTTATCATGAACACGCAACGAGAAAGGTTTCAGGGTTGGGACCACGGTCCCTGATTCGGTTAATCCCGAGGGAGATGGGAGATTCGACCATGTGGCTTCTGTCTGCAGCTGCCATTGCCAGACTGCGTCATGGCCGTGTACATCAGGCGTGTATGATGTCACCTGATATGGAACAGCGAGAGCTATTGAACGGCATTCAAAGTTCAAGACACAAAGAGATTAGATCGTCACTAATAGAAAAGAAAAAAGGTACCTCTCCACGGTTTGTCAAGAAGATTACATCTCCGTGACTTCCTCTGCGGTGTCTATGTCCGTCATCTCTGGGGATGAGAATGGGAGTGGCGATCTCCAGAGTAGAGGTGTCTCTTGTCTGAGCAAAATGTCGTGAAAACTCTCCGTAGTGCAAGAAGTTGAAAGGGGAGTGATGGCAGATCGAGACGTTGAAGAGCTGTTCGCGGACAGGAACACCTGAGGTTGCCACTGCCCAGCAAGGCTTCAACACTTCCATTGATCCGCTCACTACAGTTCTCTCTCCAACATTTCCTCCGACAGTCTAAGGTGGACAAAGAATGTATGGTCATAAAAATTGAAAATTCATAAGAGAGCCAATGGACCGAAAGCGGCAGTAGTGTCTGATGTGTGTACCTGTACATGATCGAGTACACCATCTCCGTTTATGTCGGCGTGAAGTCCACCTTCAAGTAGAGACAGCTGGAGAAAAAAGAATTAATATAAGCTGACAAAGTAAGTAATGGGTACGTGAAATAGTAAGCTTGTTCATAATCTGAAGGAATAGCTACTAGGACCTACCTTGCAAAGAGTTCGACCAGTAGGCAAATGAACAGCTTCAATTCCTTCCTTCTGATGAGCCACAACAACATTAGGAACCCACCAAAGCTTCGTGTAATTAGTTATAGTCGGAATGTATTGCACACCCTGCATCAACATGTTGCTTTGCTATCATAAACAAATATTGGAATTTTTCAAGTGGGTAGTTTACGTTTTATAAGAGCTTTACCTTCTTGGGTTTTGCCGAGCCAGCATAACGTGCAGCCTTCCCAATCAATTTTGGAATCTTTCTCGACAAGTCCTTTCCAGCGGGTGTGTGTTCCTCAGGTTTGTGAAATGGATAAGCTGTGGACTTACCAGCCTGCTTCTTCAATGTTTTCCTCTTGTGTCGCCTGAAATGAGCAAGCTTCAATAATGTATCTTCACGTCGGTCCTGATGCAAAGACAACAATGTATTGAAACAGTTTTTCTAGGCATAGTACAGTAAGGACGTACGTAGTATGAGGCATACGACTTACCCAGTGATGGGGCATGACACTAAGAATTGATTCTCTAAATTCCCTGCATTCAAACTTTTTCCAGCAAAGCTTTCAAATTAAGATAGTGCAATAAAAATCTCGAAAGAAATTAATCAATGGAGAACGAGTTAATTTTACCTCTCCCGGGTGACGGCTATTTAGAGCATGCACGTCGAGCTTGTAATTGTGTTGTGGAATTAATTGTGATGCATCTGAGGTGTGAGCTTCAACATCCTAGATGAGAAGAAAGAAAGTATTCTATCAATCTGAACACCAAATTTGTTGCAGGTATGAATGTAGTCAAGCAATATGTGGAGAACGAAGTGAGCAGAAAAGGGTAAATAACTGACATCAGTCTTTTTGCTCCATCGAAGAACGCCAGTCTTGCCAGCGAATGCATAAACAGAAAAGTGACGCAAGTTTATAGCTCCAGAATCTTCAGAGTCCTGAAAAGAAGCTTAAAGTTCTCCTAAACAGTCGAAATACAGTTCTTATGCACAGTGGAGTATGTATAACTAGAAATGAATAGCTCATTAGCTCTTTCTTCGTAATTGTTCAGTTCTAGACAAAAATGTGTAAGGAAACCAGACATACACAGTTAAGAAGCAGTCAAAGGACACTATCATGTAATCGTACCTGATTCTCAGTAGCACTTCTTCTGTGTTTCTCAGCATTTTGTGCTGTCATGCCAAGTTCCTCAAATGGATCCATGTGATTCTAAAAGGAATAATCTATTAGTACTACATGCAAGCTAAATAGGAAATCAACAGAGGGATTTTTCTTCCTACATACATATGGCTGCATCTCCATCCGTCCACCAACAATAACCAAACCCGTATCACCATGCTTCAATGTGTAATTGCTTATCGAAATTGCTATCTCTCTATGGTGTGCGTTATGTGGGAAATCCTCCTGTCGTTCCACCAACAAAAGTAAGTAAAAGGATAAATAGTTTTAAAGAACTGACGGAAACCTTTAATTAAGCAGAACATCAGACAAAGAACGAATAAGATAAAAACCTGCAGATTCGTTTCCCACAGCTTTTTGAGGTTGTGATCATAGCAGAGCACAGACCAACCTGAGGTAACAACGACCAAAACCTGCTTTTGTGGAGTTCCATCTTTATAGTACCTATCAATAACACCAGTAGCCATGGCCACAGCACGTCTCCCTGACGCAACACGGATCTTGTCAGGCAAAAGGGTGATCTCTGCAAGAACACGTGCTTCACTAAAACTCTCATCCACACGCCTGGAATGAGGCTCCAGGACCTAATCCAACAAAACATCAACAATTTCAGCACTTAATCCAACACGTAACAGCAAACCATAAAAGAGAGATGCATAAAAATTAAGCCACACATCACTAGTTCAGACAAAGTAGTCCCTAAAAAAGGCTCTCTAGATTGAAATCAGAAATGCGTAACCTAACAAAGCAGGACGCAAGTGCAGAGGTCAGAATTCACAAAAAGAAATACCTGAATTTTTGCATCATTTGTAGCAACGAGAACCTCTTTCTTTCCGTCACCATTAAGATCAGCTACAATAGGTGGTGGGAGACGATCAGCTTCGTATTTGACTGGGTATTCATCATACAAATGGAACCATGCTTCTTTGAACGCAAAATCACCCTCGTGCTGCAAATATTAAGAACCAAGTCTCACATGAAACACCAATAATGGGAAAATTGATTCCATCTGAAACATTCTACAATCTAGCTAACAAACCACTACTTATGGATCGAATTGGCAGTCAAATTATACCCACACAGGAAAATTCAAAGCTAGCTCAAGTAACAGATCGATCAAGGGTTATAGAAGTTGTATGCTAATATAGAACTAAGAAAGAATACGAAGACGATTGGTGGGTTGGTAAATCACCTGAAGAGTGAAGAATATAGCAAATCCAGAGAGCATCAAAATTGCCAAATCGCGTTTCCTCATCTTTGCCTAACCTCGAGCAGATGTATCAATGGCAGATTTGCATCAGTAGGTAGCAAGCAATCTCTCCAGAGAAAGAGAGCGCGATGAATCGTCGAGAACTAGGCGGACTCAGAACCTCAGAACTACGTCGTATTAAAATATCAGTCAAGACGTTTTATAACTAAACAGCCTGCCGTTTTCGTTATATTTGACCGAACGTTATGTCGTCTATTTTCTCGCGAGGGGAGATAATCCTATCCTGGAAAGTGGATATGGTGAAGATATATCCTCTGGAAGGATTAGTTTAAACCAAGGATCCAAACACATTCATTAGTCATCATCGTTTCGTTCGTATCTCTCTAATTGGGGCCGAGAGAGAAACAAAAATTCCCACGAAAAAGGCAGAGTGACGAATCATTGCTTGACGTTTGGTGCAGTTCCTATTAGATCCGATTTATCGTCGTCGTTGTTGCTTAAACTGGTACGCTTTGATCTATTCTATATGAACAGTGTTTCGGAATCCAGGTCTATGAGATGACTCGTTGCTAGTATGATGTGCATCATTAGTGGCGTTTTCTGGATTACTCGTCCACCATTTTTCTAGAGATTCATAGTATAGTGTTTAAGACTCGCGATTCATAGAACTACGAAAATTGTTACTTAGCGTTTCTCTGTAGTGAATTAGTTTTAGCACAATGTGTTGATAGAAAGTCAATTAGGTGTATTTCAAATTTATTCTAAAATTAATGATTTGGTAGTATTTTTCCTTTCTCTGTGGATTTTGTACGAGATGATGCATTTTGATTTTGCACAAGATGAATTATCTGTTTCGAGTTCTCCTTTCTTTGATGGTGTATGTTGTGCAAATATTGGAAAAACATTTTCTTGCCATAACTATAGAGTTTACTTGTGTAGCTTGGTATAGGCCAAGATGATGCATCTACGTTTTGGGTGCAATGTAAATGGTTATGCATCATCTATTCGAGTATTGAGAACTTGTACATTTCAAATCTCAGTGCTTTATAGAGTCTTACTTACTCAGGGATCACCGGATATGTTGTTTTGCGAACAGGAAACCAAATAATAGGACCCACTTGGACTTGGAAATGGGAGAGACGGCAACAGACTCGGAACATGGCATGATGGTCGGCTTTGCAGATCCTATGAAAATTGATCCTAAAAGACACCGGTTCCCATGCTGTATTGTCTGGACACCTCTCCCCTTCATTTCATGGCTGATTCCCTTTATCGGCCACGTGGGTATCTGCAGAGAAGACGGTGTCATCCTCGACTTTGCAGGACCTAATTTTGTCTGTGTTGATAATTTTGCATTTGGAGCTGTATGTCGATATATCCAAATCAACAAGGAAAAGGTACGTTTGCAAGATGTTGTCGTTCATTTTCACCTTGATGCAAATTAACAACTTCATTCACATTGGCCTTGGATTTTAATCAGGAATCATCTCGTTCTTCCGGTTCCTGTATGTTCAATGGTGAGAGCAGATATGAGCAAGAAGAAGGCAGTCATGAGAAAGAGCCAACATGGGATGATGCGCTGAGAAAAGGCACACAAGAGTACCAACACCATTCATATAACATATTGACATGCAACTGTCATTCCTTTGTAGCCAACAACCTGAACCGTCTAGCTATAAGGTCAGGCGGGTGGAACGTGGTGAATCTCGCGTCGCTAGTATTCTTCAAGGGACGTTGGGTGGGCAAAGCGGCTATGGTAAAGTCATTGCTGCCTCCAGTCATAATCTACGCTCTAGGAATATCACTGGGTGGTTGGACTTTCATAGCTTCCTGCTCGATTCTAGCGGTTTTGCTTGTGGGTTGGTTCATCATGGGAACATATTGTTTCAAGAAACTGATCCAGCTGTAAATTTGTATTGATCTAAGTATCTGGTTATGAAGGTTAGAGAATTTTCTGATGTTGAAGAAGTGAATGTGTGAACTTTTTGTGGGAATGAGACGGACCAAGGTCCAAGACTGTTGTATACAAAATGATGTTCATAGAATGCTATTAACAATTTTTTTGTTTTTGTGTGAAACTTAAAAGTAAAAATTGGAAGAATAAAGTGGGAATATTTATGATTTGGGTAAAGAAGGAATAGGTATATCATAATTGGTGGGTGTAATTATGGGAAGTAAAATCACGCTGCAAATAAAGGAGAGAAAGAGAAAAAGATTGATGGCAAAGTTGTGATTTGTAGGTGACTCCAGGGTCTATATTTGAAAAGTAAGAGCATGCTAATTGCTTATAGTAATTGAAAAGCAAAGAAGGAGAAGAAACAGAACAGAGAAAAAGAGAGAGATGGCTTCGGAAGAGGGACAAGTGATCGCGTGCCACACCGTTGAGTTATGGAACGAGCAACTCCAGAAGGCTAATGACTCCAAAACTCTTGTAATCTTCTTCTCCCAATTCTTTTTTATTTGATTTTGATTTGTTTGGGTTGCTTTGAGAGTCTTTGATCTCTCATATTGATGCAATGTAATACGTTCATTCTTTCGATTTGAATTCATGCGGATTTAACATTCGACAATACGTGCATAACAATTCAAATCCTTGTTTTTTTGTTCTTAAATTGAATTACCATAGATTAGATCTTAAGGTTAGTATAGATCATAATGACTAGATTGCAGAAAGTGATATTGATGTTTCTATGAAATTAAGGGAACACGAGAAAGATGTTTTATCCTGAAAGATGGATTTAATTTTCCAATTTGTTTAGCTTAAGCAAATTTCACGACTTTTGTATGTGTTTCAAAGCAAGACTAGTTTTAATGACATGATCGGTTTCTATGATTTTAGATGTCAATATTCATTGTAATGTTAGTTTTTTTCACTGAAATGATTCGTGATTGGTTAATTGTTGAAGGTGGTGGTTGATTTCACGGCTTCTTGGTGTGGACCATGTCGTTTCATTGCTCCATTCTTTGCTGATTTGGCTAAGAAACTCCCTAATGTGCTTTTCCTCAAGGTTGATATTGATGAATTGAAGGTAAATTCATCAACCAAAATTTTCCCTTCTTCTCCAGAGAGATTGTTTTCTTAATTCTATCAATGAGCTGATCACAAAATACAATCTTTTTCTTGTTTTGATGGAAACAGTCAGTGGCAAGTGATTGGGCGATAGAGGCCATGCCAACCTTCATGTTCTTGAAGGAAGGAAAGATTCTGGACAAAGTTGTTGGGGCCAAGAAAGATGAGCTTCAGTCTACCATTGCCAAACACTCGGCTTAAGCTTTCTAAACATATCTTAAGATGTTGGACTAATTGCTTTACTACTATTGAGATGTTATAACTTGTTGCCCTTTGTTATGATTCTGGTCTAATCTCATATGATAAGATTGTGACTAGTGAATATGAATCTGCAAATTTCTTTGAAAGTACCATTTTGCTTTTACGTGTTTCTACTTCAATTTAAATCAAGCTTGGATTCTTTTTTTTGTCCTATGGTATTAAGTATATATTTCTATGCTAAATAACAGTGAATTATAGGATTTTTTTGTATCTTTTTGTTACTAATAAATCAGATAACATTTCCGGAAACTTATGATGAATCCGTTTCATCTAAGGAAAGAGAGAAATTCCCTCCGCAAAAATCATTTTTTGAGATACTAGCGAAGCTATAGTTAATATATCCATGAAGCTCTAAGGAAAAGATGTAGTTTAACAAAAAAAATGCAAATTAAAATTGAAAGTTGAAACATCCGATTCTGTAAAGTTTATACGAACCCTAACACCAATGAAGATCATCGGATTCATACAAAATCACAAATAAACTAAAACAAACCAAAAAAAAACAGAGAAAATCAATTCTCCTCGAGACTCTTCTGTTGATGATAATAAAACAGAGAGAATACCCATCACGCTTAAGTAAAAACAAAAAAAAAAAGTTTTTTTTTCCGGATACAAGCAGAAAACCCTACTTTAGTTAAAAAAAAATAGGTTTCGCTCGATCTCGACGTAGTTATATGTAATAGAAAATCCTTTTGAAAGCTTTAATAATAACCGTAGTTATTATATCCGCCGGAAAATGGGTATTGATGATAAGGTTGCATTGCCGGCCCCTGAGAATAGTACCCTGGCCAATATGATGTTGATTGACCCAAGTAAGGGTTTTGATAGTTGTTGCAATAATTGTGATCATGATGATGATGTGTTCCGGTTTTCACAAAGGCCATTTCAGCATCTTTGCCTCTCTTTGTACCCATTAGTTTCAGTAGCTTGTTTGGATCGCCTTGACCCGTTACGTATGCCATTCCTTCGTCCACGTCTATCCAAAAATTCCCTCCTAAACCATTAATATCAGAAAGAAAAAAAAATGATATTGAGTCGCGACTCGCAACGACGAACGTACTATATATATATAAATAACTTTATACTTATTAGAAAAGAACAAACCTTTGACTTTCTTGAGAATTTTCGTCATGCTCTTGTGCCATTCGGGCGAGTTGGTGTTCACTTTAAACCCACAAATCTGCAAGAAAATGTTCGAATATGTAATGAATTATCAAATGATAATATGAGAAATATGATTGTGAGTATGTAATGATAGATTGAAAAACGGACCAGGTTTGTAGTTGTAGGACGACTTGACGAAAACATGTTGGTCACCTTTTGTGAAATCGTGAAAACAAAAATGTGAAGTTGTTTATGCAAAATGAATGAGAGTGGTGTATATATTTATATTGGTTTGAAGATTATAATTTGGATTTCTTATCTATACTTATAAGGTAACTAATATCTATATTTACAAAAAGGCTTCCATATTTGGAATTAGTGTCGTTAATGGTATAATATTTGCTTTCCTTATGTCGCATACAGTAATCCAAATTCTTCAATGGTTATAAAATTAGGATGCAAGCCTCCTCTAGCTCCATAATTACACTATATCTTAGGCAATATACACATAAATTATCGCAAAAAAAAAGTTAATGAGATTTGGAGACAATAATATCTGCACGATTTATTGATTGAGTAATACTTGGGTTCACTCCTAAGGGTGAACCTCCTTATTCACCCCCTATTAGCTTAACCAATA
>OVAQ01000736.1:0-25803 GCA_900406345.1 Erysimum cheiri
CGAACATGCTCATCGCTAACGATCAAAAGACAGGATGTCAAACTCTGTCTGTTTTCACTATTATACAATTCACTTAGTTTTCATATACTTAATCTGACAACATTATCATTTAGAGTTAGTTTTTTTATAGTTTTTTAATTTTATAAAATCTTAAAAAATTAGTAGTTTTAAGTGAAAAAAGTATTTTCAAATGAATTGAAAAATGTCTATAAAACGTTTTACGGTTTTGGAAAAAAATGTCTTTAGTACTACATATTTATATACTAATTAAAGAGAGAGAGAGACTAACCTTAAAGCGAACGAAGCGAAAGCGATAAGTCTTTTCCCATTCGAATAATGTAATTGTAATACACATCTCCTAGTTAAAATTGCAGACGAATATGTTTATATATATCAATTAAGAAAAATATACATAATTATAATTTTTTTTATATATAGATATAATTTAAAGAGAGTGAGATAGGAGCTCGAACCTTAAAAAATCGACTCGTAACAAAATTGTGACGATAGTTTGGCAAGTTGGCCCTTTTAACGACATTCGTCTGCAATTTTAAGAAGATCCATTAATCAATTTAAGTTCTACTAAAGTTAAATATTAAAACGTAACAAAGTCTGCAAATATCTGTAGACACTTTAATTCTTAAAAGATCTGGCAAATATAAACACGATTCCAAATTGAAATAAGAATCAAAAGTATCCTTAACTGTATAAGCAAAATCAGGTATCAAATACAAACCAAAGACAATTAAAAAACAAAGAATCAAAGACGAACAATCAAAACAGAGACCATTCGTCAAAAACAAAACAAGTCCCTTTGTCTGATGCAGGAGAGAGACAATTTAAAGAAACACAATTCTTAAACAGAGAATTCAGATACTGATAATTACAAACGGGGACAAAGTCAATTGAAGATTCGAATGAAACAACAGAGATAGGAACAGATCATACAATGTATAATCAAAGTAGTATAATCATATTCTGAAACAATTCTCCACGAAAGATAACTAAGAAACCAAAGCGATTCATCACTGGCTGAAACTAGAAACCCTAACATCAAGAGAATATTTCGCTAATTCAGTGGTGTTTACCTGATGGTTCGAGCAAAGCATGGTCGTAACTTGTGACTTAGGTTAGATCGGAGTGAAGGAAGAAGGAGAGAATCAGTGGCGGAGATGGTGACGACTGACGATAATGTCTCTCTCATCTTTTTTTGTCGAGCAGAAGAAATTTGTTGGTAAAGCAATTGATAGGGTTTATTTAGAGGGATCGTTGGCAATCTTCCCAACGGTTATATTCTTGATTTTTAAAATTAATTTTTACCGTTGTATCAATAACGTTAAGTATATCTTCGCAATGATTTGACAATTAGCCGTTAGATAATTAGTATATATTATTATTAAACCTTTTCTTTTCATAGTTTTGAAAAGGGACCGTTAGATTAGTATTACATATATTTTCCTATTACCAAGAGTCTACATGTGAGTGTAATTTTCTTGGCAATTGTTTAAGCGATAAGCAGTAGATTAGCAAAACGATCACGATTAGAAAAAATTTTACTGTTAGGAAGAAATATTTCAGGGTAACATGAAATTAAGAAGGCAACTATAGTGTATCAGTACCTTGTACATAGAATACAAATTATGGGATGAAGAAGCTAAGGAAATAACAAAAGTTTAGATCTACATGTCATATTTTTTTTTCATTTTGTGCGCAATACAATTGCTCTTTTTTTTTTTTTAATCCATTATTGGTCTGTGACTCTTGAGTGATGATTTGTTCTTGTGGAAGCATATTTTTATCTGAATATTCTGTTTTTATTGGCCTTAACGAGGCTCATAAGAGTAAACTAATTGGTGTCAATTAATTGATCCTTTAGATTTGATGTGTCAAGGTATCTGGAATTTTATAAGTTTAAATAAAATGAAATTTAGTTGACAATAGAAAATGAAAATTAACATTTTTCTATTTTTGTTATTGTCATTTTAATATATTTCAATGATTTAAAAGATACTATATTTTTTATATTTCAGTTTATATCTGATTATCATTAAATGCTAGTTTTCCACTTTCAACACATGTCTTTGTGAATTCTGAGTTGTTACCACGAGTCACATGTACGAGTGTATTTAATTCGATGGCAACTATAGTACGTGCACCAGTACCTTATACATAAAATACAGATTATGGGATGAAGAAGCTAAGGAAAAGATTAATATACTTGAGATGTTTACAGTTAGATATTATTATGTTGTCATCCATGCGCAACATAATAACAAAAGTTTAGATCTACATGTCATATCATTGTCAAGAAAAAATGCACTCACATGTAGATGTTTCATCTATGCGCAATACAATGCTCTCTGTTTCAATCTTTGCTATTATGTTGGCATAGATGAAACATGGTTGAATTGAATGATGTATCTTAATTACCTGTACACAAGCTTTCTTTGTCTCTGCAATACCTTTTGCGTAGACTTGAGACTGACTCACTTTCGGACCGACAAGAGGTTGAAGTTACTGGAAACTTACCACACTCTAAGATTTCACATTTCCAACAATTTCATCATGGGATGTCACCGTCTCACCACTTTCTCTCTCTACGTTTATGGCTCGCCGGGAAGATTCAGAGAATGAAGGAAGAAGAAGAGAGAGAGGTATAAAAAATTACACATGACTACATGAGAATTGATTCGCCTCTGACTGGGACGTCACAACCGATAACGACTAATCCTCGGTCGGTCCACTCTTTATTTCCAAAATACCCCAGTTAACTAAAATATTGATATAATAATTATCAAATTGCTTATAACATTTTTGAATGATCAAACATAATAGTATTTTTATTAGGGAAAATGCAAGTCAACTTATCCGAATGCGGATCATTCTTGCAAATAAAGGAATATTGTTTTCGTCTTTGATTTTTCATGCGTATGATAATATAGATGGGTTACGCGCGTCATTATCTCATGTTCGAGATCAATATAGTTGAACCAATTGATAAACCTACCAACTCATGAGCTAATTCGCCAGACTTTAGACCCATCGTCAGCTGATTTGCTTCTTAATGGGTCTAACATTTCAATCTCATACGTACTCATTTGACGGTGATACAGGTGGGGTTCGGTCCACGAGTTTTGTTGTGAATTATAATCATTTTTAATGTAATAATTTTTTAATTATTGTCAGCAATGGAATTTTTTAAAAGAAGTAAATCACAGCATTAAAAATGAATGCCACGCACTAAATTTTCAACATCTTTATAATTATAAAGTTTGTTATGTTCTTATTGACACCACCTCTAAATCTACTTGAGGTAATTAGTATTTAATTATTTTCAGCAATAATGCAATCTTTAAGTTTAAATTAGAAGAGGAATGAAAATTTTGAAAAAGAAAAGGCATTACATTGTGTTTCTCTCAATCTTACAAGTGTAAGTAATTCCAACACCTTTATAATTACAAATCTATGCTTATATCTATAAATAATAATTGTAAATATAACTATTTATAGTTCATATATTATTTTATATTATTATTTATAAAGTGTATTAAAATATATTTAAATCGAGTTCTAATTTTAGTTATTATATTCTAACTAAAAGTAATCGTGAAGACTGAAAAGATAATTTGTTTAAATTAATAAAAGGATATGGTATCCTTAATTGTAATTTCTTAGTCATGAAAATTTTAGAACATAATAATAACTTCTTCTTTTGTTTGGTCAACAGAATTTAATAACTTCTTATTATTTAATCTTTTTTATAAATAAAATTTTTTAATCTGTTAAATAATTTACCATATTAGGAAAAATTTGCTAAAAAATAACATAACATAATTAACTTTATTGGATAAGGTTGAGAAATTATATATTTCATAGTCTCTGGTCTATTATATAAAGATACAGTTTCATCATTTAACATATCTCTTATTTTCTTTTTCAGTTGAAATTTTGTTAGATATTCTTATGGGTTATTCAGCAGATCTAAAACAAATAAGCTTTTTCACAAATCAATGTGGCTTCTGCAAGAAAAAGATATATCCAAAGCTTGATGACATCTACATGTATAAGTACGTTTTTTCTCATTTTAGAAAATATAAATCATTTGATTTAATTGTTTTATCGTAATTAATCTAAATTGGATTGTTGTATCATGAAAATATAGTGACACTCCCTTCTGTTCGGAAGAATGTCGAGAAAAACAGCAGGAGGCTGACAAAGAGAAAAAGAAATTAGAGAAGATGAATTGAAAAAAAAGATGAGATTTCATATATTAACATCATCTTCATTTTATATTTTGTTCAGAAATTAGGAATGACAATAGTTTTTTATTTTTATTTTATTAGTTAATATTTCCATTGTTAAAAGTCAAAGAACTTCATGTCTTATTTATATTTTAAGATAAAGACATGGTGAAAACTTCTTGACATTTGTACTATATTTCTATATATGTAGGAAAAAAAAAACTAATAAAGGGCATATTCTATTCTTTTGACTGTTCCTAGATTTTTTTCTCTTTATTTTGTTTTTCTCTATTTTCTTCTTTGATATACATGGAATATAACATCTGTGATGTGGAATAGTCTGGATTTCACATAATAGTAGTAAACTTTTTTTTAAAGAAATATCAATATCTAAACAGCAAAATATATAAAAACCAGAAAAAAAATTAAAAGAAAAAGAGAAAATTTCTCCTAAAAATCTTAAAACATTTTACATTGTACATAATTAAAGTTTTTGTATTAATATGAAAAATATAACAAGTTAACACTAATTTGAACTCAAATTTCTGCTGGGTTATATAAAATAATATATCCTAGTTTTAACGAATTTTTTTAATGTCACATGTATCTAGTTTAGGCGAATCTTTTAGCAGAGAAAATTACATTTTTAACCTTCAAAGTGTTATGGAGTAGCACTTTAAACCTCAAAAGAATTTCACTAACACTATAAACCACTAAACTAATTTTACTAACATTCTAAACCTCCAAATTATCTATCTTGTTTATACCACCTTACAAAATTACGGAACCGTAACGTTCATTGAACGGAGAAGTTAACGGAAACTTATGAGTAAAACTTTTCTTTGGTTTTAAATAATCATAATATACACGTACCTTAATCATTCATTGTCTATCATCATTAGAACTCATAATCCTCAAGTCAATTTGAAAATTCGGGTTTTTGAGTTTAAAAAAAAACATATGTTATGATAACTATTAACTATTTCCTGTTTACAAAAAAAAATAAAAAAAATAACAAATCTGATGAAATAAAATAGCTGATAATGTCAAATTGTCATACATGAATTCAAAAACAAACAAAGTCTCTAAATTAGAAACGGAGAATGAAAAAAGCAGTGCCTATTTGCCACAAAAACATGGTGCATATTCGTTAGGTTTTGTTACGATCTTCTGAAATCTTTGAGTTTAGGCCAGACCTATCATACACACAGTTTCCAAACACCTCAAAAGGTCGATCCGTGAATGAACTCCAAAATGTTCCAACACCGTGTGGAATTTTACCTTTTTTTCTAATCTTAAGTGGTCTCCCTCTTCTGGCTTTCTTCACATGTGGCTGCACTTGATTTGATGAGGTTGAAGGCTGAGGAGCACTAGAAGTAACATGAGTTTGTGAGCTTGATTCACAAGCTTGTACAAGCTGAGAACTACTTCCAATGGCAGGAGTGTTTCTTTTTTGTTCTTGGTTTTGGTGGTGGTATCCCTGTCATACCTGCATTCAATTAGAACCAATAGAAACTTAAAGATACAATGGAAGTACATGTATCTATCTAATAGTTTCTTTGAAGAAAAAAACAAAAACACAAAGTTTACTCATCGATATAAAAATTCAGTAACCATAAATCCAAGTTTTTGACATGAAGAATCATAATGATACAGATATTTTCCATTAATGACAACAATGCATAAGTGATATATAAACAAAAATAAAAGCAATGATCGCAACATGTCCTCTCTATTTGATTTTGATTATGTGAATCTCAATTCAATCATCCAATATATTATTTTACGAATTGGTACCACAAAACCAACGAGAAACAAACATTATTAAGAAAACAAGTGCTTTCCTCACATCCATTGGAATGTACGCGGCTTAAACAAATCAAATAAACATTCAGTAGTTCGAGTTTGGGTTGCATCGGATAATTTAACGTTTGGGTGTCTATTGGAGACTAGAGTTAAAGAAAAACGAGCCAGCCGTATTATCTCGTCGGCATTTCGAAATTGGTCATCTATGACCAATTATGAATTTAACACTTTGGGAAGGATTTGGGTTGTGTGGAAGGACTGTGTTAGAGTTACCCCGGTGTTTAAGAGTGGACAAATGATTACATGTTCGATATTGACGGCAGAGAACACAGAGGAATTCTTTGTTTCCTTTGTTTACGCTTCAAACTTTGTGGACGAGAGAAGAGAGTTGTGGGAGGATATGAAAAACCATCATGATGCGCCAATGATACGAAACAGGCCATGGCTAATTATGGGAGACTTCAACGAAATCCTTGACGGCGAAGAGCACTCAACTTATGAAACTACCCCTGCTATCCCAACTGGTATGAGAGATTTCCAACATATGATACGACATTGTTCACTAGTCGATATGCACTACCATGGTCCGCTGTTTACCTGGAGTAACAAACGCGAAGAGGGTATGATTTCTAAGAAGCTGGATCGGGTTTTAGTCAATGAGGAATTGAACCGACGTTTCCCATTGTCATATAGTTTTTTCGAACCGGGAGGGTGTTCTGATCATCTCCGCTGTCGCTTTAAGTTGGGAGAAGAACTGACACGGCCGCGAGGTCCATTTAAATTCTCAAATGTTCTTACAACATTTCCGGAATTTCTGGTGCGAGTACAAGAGCATTGGGAGAACTCGCCTGCGTTATATCACTCTACTTCTGCAATGTTTAGATTTTCCAAAAAGCTCAAAGCACTAAAGCCAATACTAAAGACATTGAGCAGAGCAGGCCTGAATAACTTGTCTAATCGGGTGGATGAGGCGTTCGCTACCCTTTGTGACAAGCAGAGAATTTCTTTTGAAGCCCCATCTCCGGAAGCTCTTCAAGAAGAAAATCAAGCTTACACCAAATGGGACACATTATCAGATTTGGAAGAGGACTATTTGCGGCAGAAATCCAAGCTACATTGGTTAAAGGTTGGTGATAAGAACAACAAGTATTTTCACAATTGCGCGAAAGCTCGAGAAGCTTCTAACTCCATACGTGAGATACACTGTGCTGATGGTCGCATCTGCACGACCCCATAAGATATCAAGACTGAAGCGGTGGATTTTTTTGAGAATTTTTTAAAAGCACAAGCAGTAGTAGAAGAGGGTGCAACGATCCCACAAATACAAGAGCTTCTGACTTTTCGAAGCACTGAAGCTGAAGGAGATCTCTTAACAAGGCCAGTCACGGCGGAGGAGATAAAAAAGGTTTTGTTTTCTATGCCTAGAAATAAATCACCAGGGCCCGATGGATATACGGTTGAATTTTTTACGGCGACATGGTCGATACTGGGGCAGGATTTTATTGTGGCAGTTCAGTCTTTTTTCCTAAAAGGTTTTTTACCAAAAGGGGTTAACACCACGATACTAGCTCTACTTCCTAAGAAATCTGAGGCAAAATCGATGAAGGACTATAGACCAATTTCCTGTTGCAACGTGCTCTACAAGGTAATATCAAAGATTTTGGCGAATCGACTAAAGGAAATTCTGCCAAGCTCAATTGCCCCAAACCAATCGGCTTTTATTAAAGATCGCCTAATGATGGAGAACTTATTGTTGGCTTCGGAGTTGGTTAAATACTACCACAAAGACACCATCTCTAGTCGTTGTGCTTTAAAGATTGACATATCAAAAGCTTTTGATTCAGTGAACTGGTCATTCATGATAAACACCTTGAGGGCTATGGCATTACCAGAAACATTTATTCATTGGATAAAGCTCTGTATCGGTACCGCTACTTTCTCTGTTCAAGTGAATGGGGAGCTAGCTGGTTTTTTTCGAAGTGGACGGGGGCTAAGGCAGGGCTGCTCATTGTCTCCATATCTCTTTGTGATATGTATGAACATACTCACATGTATGCTTGACAAGGCGGCCGTGCAACGACAATTTGGTTATCATCCGCGTTGCCAAAACTTGAATCTCACGCATCTATGTTTTGCAGATGACATACTGATTTTCTCTGATGGCAGTGTCCGCTCTGTTGAAGCAATCTTGAAGGTTTTCGATACATTCGCTACTTACTCGGGGCTGAAAATTAGTGTGGAAAAATCCACAATCTTTATGGCTGGGGTCTCACAGTTGCACAGGGAAATGATTATCCATCGCTTTCCTTTCGAGATTGATACGCTCCCGGTTCGTTACCTTGGTCTCCCTCTCCTCACCAAGGGTATGACGACAGCGGACTATCTCCCTCTTCTCGAACGTATCAGAAAGCGAATCACATCTTGGACGGGAAGATTTCTTTCATTTGCAGGAAGACTGCAGCTAATTAAATCAGTCCTCTCAAACCTTACCAATTTCTGGTTTCTGTTTACCAAACTCTTGTATTACTGAGATTGAAAAACTCTTTGCGGCGTTTCTCTGGTCTGGTCCCGAGCTCAATGCAAAGAAGGCAAAGGTTGCTTGGTATGTGGTTTGCCGAACAACTCGAGAAGGGGGCTGGGAATACGGTCTATAAAAGAAGTAAACACAGTCTGTGTATTGAATCTGATTTGACGACTTCTTTCGGCGCCGAATTCATTGTGGGTGAGGTGGATAAATGCTAATCTGCTCAAAGGAAAATATCTATGGTCGATTTTTGCTTCTACAAGTTCTGGTTCATGGATGTGGCACAAAATTCTCAAGTACAGAGAGAAAGCACAAGCTTTCCACAAGATGGAAATTCGGTCTGGTATATCAACGTCATTCTGGTATGACGTGTGGAGTCCGCTTGGGCAGCTCTACAATCGACTTGGAACTCGTGGTATCATAAACATGGGGGTTTCTAGTACTGCTACTGTGGCAGAGGTCCTGAACACACATCGAAGAAGGCGACATCGGGTAGCTGTACTGAATCAAATAGAAGAAGCGATTGAGAAAGTTAGAGAAAATCGGACAGAAGAAACATACCTCTCGCTTTGGAAACACAACGACGACAGCTTCAAACAAAAATTCTCTTCCCATCACACATGGAACCAGATCAGAGTGATTCATCAGAGATGCGACTGGTACGGTGGAGTCTGGTTCCCATTCTCAACTCCCAAATATGCTTTTATGACATGGTTGACATTTCAAGATCGATTGGCAACAGGAGACAAAATTAGGAGCTGGAATACAAGTTCACAATATGGCTGTGTATTATGTGGGGAAGATTTAGAGACACGAAACCATCTCTTCTTCTCCTGCTCCTTCTCGTCTCAAGTCTGTACGTTCTTACCAAAAGTCTTCTTCGTGAAAGATACACTACAGATTGGTCCTCTATTGTTCCCATCCTTCTCGATGAGTCTCATGCCAAGCTCTTCACATTCACTTTGAGGTACGTATTCCAAATATTACTTCATAGTTTGTGGAGAGAAAGAAACGGGAGACGCCACGGTGAGACTCCCATCCCCGCAACTACGCTCGCACAACTCATTGACAAGCATGTGCGCAACCGATTTAGCACCATCCGCGACACGGGCAAGTTCGAAGATGGTCTCCGTTATTGGTTTCACACCCACAACACTTAAGCTTTCTTTTTGATGCAATGTTTTAAAAAAAGTTCAAACGAAAAAACCGAAAGTATGTAGCATTCATTGCAAAAACGTTTTTTGGTGAATAAATTTTATATTCATACAAAAAAAAAAAAAATTATACCCAAAGCTATTGAAGAAAAATAAACGTTCGATTGATAATTTCAATTGGAGGAGAAGAAACTACACTTACTCCATTCCTGAACTGAACGGAGGTTGAGATTAACGGCGACGTCGTGAAATTGAGATCATAAATCACAGCTCTGACGACGGTGAGACGTGGCTTGTGTGGACGGTGAGCATGAGGATTAAAGCTATGATGCCTTGTAATACGAGGATGGTGAAAATCGCGCCGTAGATTGCAGATGGAGCGGAGCTTCAATTTCACTAAAATCACTCTCTCACTCTCACGACCTTCTTCTATTCTGGTTTTTAATTTTGAACCCTAACTCAATTTGCGGATTTTGTTTTTTTTAGACAAGTGAAATAAAACAGTTGCAAAAAAAAAAAAAAAGTTTTGAGAGAGACGGAGGTTAACTGTTCCGTTACGGTTCCGTAATTTTGTAAGGTGGTGTAATCAAGATAGCTAATTTGGATGTTTACAATGTTAGTAAAATTAGTTTAGTGGTTTATAGTGTTAGTGAAATTCTTTTGAGGTTTAAAGTGCTACTCCATAACACTTTGGAGGTTAAAAATGTGATTTTCCCTCTTTTAGCATCATCGCTTGATTTATTATTTGGGTCACATATCGGCTTTACATATATTTGGTTTTAACTCTTCAATGGTCTAGATAACTCGACGAGTCGGTAACACGACCACATTACTTGATATAAACTATTCTAAAGGTAAACTGGCCAGAGGGCCAAAACGCCTCTCTTGATTTTGATGTCTTGGTAAGAATTTGAATCCGGTTCAGACAAGTCCTCAAAGTCTCAGAAGAATTTAATGTACTTTTGATATACTTTAGATTAAACACNAAACACTATTATCTCTTCGTTTGCATGTGACATTCAAGAAATCAATATATGGAACAAACTTGCAGACCATGCATAAACAAGAAACATGCACAAACAAGAACTTGAATCCGGTTCAGACAAGTCCTCAAAGTCTCGGAAGAATTTAATGTACTTTTGATATACTTTAGATTAAACACTATTATCTCTTCGTTTGCATGTGACATTCAAGAAAACAAAATATGGAACAAACTTGTAGACCATGCATAAACAAGAAACATGCACAAACAAGAACTTTGCAACTGTTAATTGTGGAGCGCGTGCACCCACACGCACAATCCCTTTTTCTCTCAACAATCCTAAACCTAGTTCCCCTTAGCCGTCGCCGTTCTCGGGAGGCCTCCTCCTTCTCCGGTCTTGTGCCGGCGTAGCGAGGTCGCCTCCTCACCTCTAATGCTCTTAACGCTGGTCTTGGCAATTACATGGAGGCTAGGGGAGTGAGTAAGTTGTCCTCTCCGACGATGAAGCTTTCACCTCTGCTCGATGCGGACGCGGCCCTTCTTCTACCGGTAAGAAGATCCAAGATGAGAAGATCCAAGATGAGAACCGGTTTGAAGACGCCGGGAGATCTCCTGGAATCCCTTCTTGCGGCTCCACCGGAGGAAGAGGCAGCTGCGGAAGCAACGAAAGTCGACAGAGGGAGTTGAGCATCGTCGCGAGTCATGGCGGATCTCGATGTTGAGGAGCTGCCTGAGCCAACAGATCCCATATCGCCACCACCGTGGTTTTCGCCGTACCGGAGAGTGATCCATCTTGCTCGAGGAAGCCGGAGAACGCCGGATCTGGAGAACTTGGGGATAGATCTGAGTTTGTGAGTTTGCTTGGTCGGGAGCTCACAACGGAGAGCCGGCTTGTCAGATTCCACCTCGCCGGGAGGTCCGTAGAAAGTCAGGAGCACCGCCGGAAAAGGACCGGAGACAGGAACCGGATGCTCCTGTCAAAGATCCTGCTCTGGTGAGGCGCCGCAACGCCGTAGATCTTGCATCCGCCGGTACTAGGGGTGGTCGCACGCTCACCGGTCAATCGCCAGGGTCCGAGCCAACGTTTTCCGGCGCCGACACAGTCTTTTCCGTTTTCCTCTTTTGTAACCCTAACAAACTGTAATCGGGGGAAGACCTAAGCCCATAATCGGGAGGCCTAGTTTCTTTTTAATTTTAATATAATATAAGTTTATGTTGAAAAAAAAAAAAAAAAAAAAACTTTGCAACTCCTGGACAGACATAGACTTGAGGAAAATTTGAGCGACTACCTCCGCCCTTGAGAATATTAGAATTAATTTGTTGGCCAACCATCGAATAACATAAGCAAATTAGATGAAAAGCAATGGATCCTGGTTTAACCATTAGTATGAACTCGATATTCTTTATAGAACAAAAAAAAAATTCTACAAAGAAAAATTTGATTCACAATTTTAAGTCTCATTCCCTTGAATAATAAGTTTCTGATGCAGCGTATCCTCAGTTTTGGGCTTTTGTCGAATGCTTTTTTGGGCCTTTTACGTATTCGAATTCTTGGTGTTGGTTTTAGTGTTCTTTTTTTTTTTTTTCTCTTATTGATGAAAAAATCTTGTTAATTAAATCCTATTCTCGTTGGTTTTTAAGTTTATCTAAAAAAAATTGGTGTTATAAAAGAGAGTCATTGAGTCTTTGTAGAATATTATTGAAGTTTAACAAAGAAAACTAAAAAAGAGGAACTCAAGTATCCCATAAAAACTGTATGTCAAGTCATGAGAGGAGAATTCTCATAATTCATTGTTGATCTCAATTTCATCGGATCGACAAGATCTGAGTTCGTCTTCAACCTAGGTTTTCTAGAGATCTCGTTGTCTTTCTCGTTTATAGCTTATGCTTCTACATCAGTTTTGTATATCCATATCTCTTGACTGTTTTCATAAATTTAGAGTTTTTCTTTAACCTCGAGACACAATTTCATCCGCTTTTTGATCACTTCTCCGGTTACATCATCAAAGATTTTTTTTGTTTTTTTCTACTAAATTGCTTACTAAAACATCATAAAACATCACAAACCATCATTTCATTTAGTTTTGGTGTTACCTAATCCTTTTTTACATTATTTTTTAAAGTTTTTTTTCCATTAATTTTCGACCAAGTCTCATACTAAATTTGAGTATTAGAGAGTTATAAAAAACGCCTCTTTCGCTATTTGGATTAGGACATATTTACTTCTTGTTGCAGAAGGAAGACGTGTTTTCTTTTACACTGTTTTGGTTCTCACTTTTAGTCTTTCTTTACATAAAATTTAAATAATTGTACATATTTTTCACTCAAAAACTTCACAAATGTTCCAACCTTTTCTAAATTTTCTAAGCAAACAAGATCATAAAGTTTAATAGATATTTAGTAAGTGTTACAAATATGATATATCTCAGCTCTAATCAGATTCCGTATGCAAATTTAACGGTACTAAAATCACAAAGTTTCTATTAATAAACTTGAAAAAGGAGAGAATCACAGTAGAATTAGAAAAATTTATTAATAAACCAGAAGAATAATATTGTCAACACGTGATAAAATAAAACCAATTGATAATTAAACAGTACAGAGAACAAAAAAAAAAAATCTGATTAAAAAATGATTAATCATCAATAAGGCAGAGTCCAGGAACTTGCGTCAGAAGAATTTTGACTAGAAAAAGAGATTTCAATTACGACGGCCATTTTTTTCTCATCGTACGGATTCCTTTCTATCTCTCATCACTACTCAGATGCTTCCTTCTTCACTTTTCCCTTTTCGATTTTGGTTTCTACTTCTTTGATTCCTCTGTTTCACCATACAAGACCAAAGAAGATTAAGAAAGAAGAAGAAGAAGAAAGCTTTCACCTTTACTCTAAAAGTTTATTTTTTATTTATTTATTCAGTTTTTATGTCTGCTTTGAAGCTCTGAGATCGGAGAAAGGAATCTATGGCGGAAGCAAGACGATTTAGCCCAGTTAATGATTTAGGTGAAGTGAAAGTTTTTATTTTTGTTTGTTGGGTCAAATCTTTATCCGATTAAATCTTTTTCTTTTTCTTTCTTTTCGATCTATTTGTTGGGTGTGAATATTGGTATCACTCGTAGTCATCAAAGTTTCAATCTTTATTTGTGGAATCTATTCAAAAGGGCTTTTTTTTTTTATCCATTATTGGTCTGTGACTCTGAGTGATGATTTGTTCTTGTGGAAGCATATTTTATCTGAATATTCTGTTTTTTTTATTGATTTGGTAATTAAGTTCATCACTTACTTACTAATTAGGCTGCTTATAATACTTATCCAATGGTTAAAAACGAATCTAGTCTAAATCTTGTTTTGGTCTTTGATCATCATCAGTTAAGTTGTTTACTTTGACTTGTTTTAATTTATGATTTTATAGGATGAAAAAAATCTTGAAAATTTCAGTATCTTGTGTTGGTTATATACTTTAATTAGCTGCTTCTTGATATGAAGTTGACTTTTGGCTACTAGATCTGCTAGCTACTTGCTGAATTTACTATAGAGAGTTTTCTTGATGAATACATTTGTTTTGGTGTGAATAGAGAGTCTTGAACCTTTCTTGATGAACGATATCTTAGTTTCTCACTCATTTTGTATGTCTTCTGATTGCAATAATTTTGTCTGCAGATGTTTCCCAAATACTCACAGAAGCACGACATCGATGGCTGCGTCCTCCTGAAATCTGTGAAATTTTACAGAATTACCAAAGATTTCAAATTTCTACCGAGCCACCTACCACACCATCGAGTAAGATTCAGTGTAGAGTCCACAGATGAAACTCAAGAGTTTTGATAATGATGTTTATACTAAATCTCTATCTCATTTCAGGTGGATCTGTATTTATGTTTGATCGAAAGGTGCTCAGATACTTCAGGAAAGACGGTCACAATTGGAGGAAGAAAAAAGATGGAAAGACAGTGAAAGAAGCTCATGAGAGGTTGAAGGTAGTAAATAAAACATATTTCTTTTACTTTTTAGTTCTTTTAGAAGTATGATCAAAAGGGAAGCACCTTGACATTCTTTAATCCGATATGATTGATATATTAATAACATCAAGATGTTGCTAGTGTGCCTATTAGTGATTTCTGTTGCTCATGAATACTCATGCAGGCGGGAAGCGTTGATGTTCTACATTGTTACTATGCGCATGGACAAGACAATGAAAACTTTCAAAGGCGCAGTTATTGGTTGCTTCAGGAGTAAGTATATTATAACATTATATAACTTAACAACATTTGCTTGTGATCTTAAACTATTATGATAGATTTCCTCTCTCGTCCCGTCTTAATTTTTTAATTCAACATGAAGTATATTACCGAAAGGCTAATATGTCTTCAAAGTTGACGAGAACACAACACCGTTGCTAAGTCTCTTGTTGTTTTTTGTTGGTGAATGCAGAGAGCTTTCCCACATAGTTTTTGTCCATTATCTCGAAGTTAAGGTTTGGCCCCATCCTGTTATTTGCTAATTTCTCTACCTCAATTGTTTTCTTTTCACGGAAGTTGACACTTTGAGAGTGCAATTTGTAAATGAATCAGGGTAGTAGGGTTTCTACTTCTTATAACCGGATGCAAAGGACTGAAGATGCTGCTCGGTCTCCTCAAGAAACTGGGGAAGTCTTGACCAGTGAACAGAATGGTTATGCTTCTTGTAGCTTCAATCCAAATGATCATAGCAATTATTCACAAACTACGGACTCAGCAAGTGTCAATGGTTTTCACACTCCAGAGCTTGAAGATGCTGAATCAGGTGCGTCAGCTTCTTCTGTCACACATGATGTCACATCTACATATCGAGGATGCTTTACTTTAGTAGTTTCTTTATCTTATGCATGTTACATTCATTCTGCAGCATATAATCAGCAGGGGAGCTCCATAGTTTACTCTCATCAAGAACTTCAGCAGCCTGGAACTGGAGGAAACCTTACTGGTTTTGATCCTTACTATCCAATCTCTTTAACGCGTAAGTTCGTGGTGACTTCTTGGTGACCTGGTTTTATGTTATTACCATCTGATACCTTCAAACGGCATATGGTATTTTTACTTTTTTTTGCAGCCAGGGATAGTTATCAGAAGGAGCTTCGCACAGTCCCCGTAACAGATTCTTCAACTTCGGTAGACAAAAGCAAATTTATCAATGGTCCTGGAGTAACAAATGGGTTAAGAAACAGAAAATCCATTGATTCCCAAACCTGGGAAGAGATTCTGGGAAATTGTGGTTCTGGAGGTGAAGGCTTACCTTTGCAGCCTAACAGTGAGCATGAAGTGTTGGACCAAATACTTGATTTTACTATGCAAGATTTTGCCAGTCTACAAGAATCCATGGTCAAAAGCCAGGTATACACAAGTCTGATTGTATCTGGCTCAATTTCTGCATTCCTCTTGCTCAGTTGTACGGCTGAGTATCTTCTATGCTCCCTTTCTAATTGATAGGCTATGTACTCATTGAGTATCTGAATTCTTTCTTCTTTTCAAACGCTTACAGAATCAGGAGTTAAATTCAGGAGTTACATCTGATAATACCTTGTGGTTCCAAGGACAAGGTTTACACTGCACTCAGCTTGTTTTATTAAAAGATTGGAATTTATTTTTCCTTAAAAGCTAACCTTCAAATTTTTTGTATCAACTGCAGATATAGAGCTAAATGCTCTGAGCAATCTAGCTTCGAATGAAAAAGCTCCATATCTATCTACAATGAAACAGCATCTCTTAGACGGTGCATTGGGCGAAGAAGGTTTGAAAAAGATGGACAGTTTCAATCGCTGGATGAGCAAAGAACTTGGAGATGTTGGTGTTATCGCTGATGCAAACGAGTCCTTTACTCAATCAAGTTCGAGAACCTACTGGGAAGAAGTTGAGAGTGAGGAAGGGTCCAATGGTCACAACTCTAGGAGGGACTTGGATGGATATGTTATGAGTCCTTCCCTCTCAAAGGAACAGCTGTTTAGCATTGATGACTTCTCTCCAAGCTGGGCTTATGTGGGTTGTGAAGTGATGGTAAGCACTGTTGATCAATTTATCTTCTTGGGGAATCATAAGATAGGTTTGTGCTTATTTTCTTTTGCAAAAATTTTAGGTTATTGTCACTGGAAAATTCTTAAAGACTCGGGAGGAGGTTGAAATTGGCGAGTGGTCTTGCATGTTTGGGCAAACAGAAGTTCCAGCAGAAGTTATAGCTAATGGTGTTCTCCAATGTGTTGTTCCTATGCATGAGGCTGGAAGAGTTCCGTTTTATGTAACATGTTCCAACAGATTAGCATGCAGTGAAGTGCGTGAATTCGAGTATAAGGTTGCGGAGTCTCAAGTTTATGATAGAGAAACAGATGATGAGTCTACTATTGAAATTCTTCAGGCAAGATTTGTTAAACTGTTGTGCTCGAAACCTGAAAGCTCAAGCTCTGTTTTGGGGAATGACAGTGATTTGTCCCAGCTGAGCGAGAAGATTAGTTTACTGCTTTTCGAGAACGATGACCAGTTGGATCAGATGCTCATGAACGAAATCTCCCAAGAAAATATGAAAAACAACCTTTTGCAAGAATTTCTTAAAGAAAGCTTACACTCATGGCTTTTACAAAAGATAGCAGAAGGTGGAAAAGGTCCAAGTGTGTTGGATGAAGGTGGCCAAGGTGTATTACACTTTGCAGCTTCTCTTGATTACAACTGGGCCTTAGAACCAACAATAATCGCCGGTGTAAGCATTGATTTTCGCGATGTAAATGGTTGGACCGCACTTCATTGGGCAGCTTTCTTCGGCAGGTAAGTCAGTCACTTCTAAAAAGTGTTCACTAGTTCGTTCATCTTCTTTTTCTTTTATTTTGATAGTTAAAACAAAGGTATTTTTATATTCAGGGAGCGGATAATTGGTTCACTCATAGCTCTTGGTGCTGCTCCTGGAACTTTAACTGACCCGAATCCAGATTTCCCATCAGGAAGCACACCTTCTGATCTAGCCTATGCTAATGGTCACAAAGGAATTGCTGGTTATCTCTCAGAATATGCCTTAAGGGCCCATGTTTCTTTGCTCAGTCTAAATGACAACAGTGCAGAAACTGTTGAGACCACTCCTAGCCCATCCAGCTCATCATTAACAGACTCGCTGACAGCTGTTCGTAATGCTACTCAGGCAGCAGCTCGGATTCATCAGGTTTTCAGGGCTCAGTCTTTCCAGAAGAAGCAAATAAAAGAATATGGAGATAGAAAGCTTGGAATGTCAGAGGAGCGTGCTCTTTCCATGCTTGCTCCTAAAACACACAAATCAGGACGAGCACATAGTGATGATTCCGTGCAAGCCGCTGCTATCCGGATTCAGAACAAGTTCCGTGGTTACAAGGGAAGAAAAGACTATTTGATTACTAGACAAAGAATCATCAGAATACAGGTGCGTACTGTTTTGATAAAAATAAAAACAATGTTCTTGACTTGTCAAGTTTCTCGAATCCTTAACGGTTTTAACTGGCAAATGGTGCAGGCTCATGTAAGAGGTTATCAGGTTAGAAAAAACTACAGGAAGATAATTTGGTCAGTGGGGATATTAGAGAAGGTGATATTGCGTTGGAGACGGAAAGGAGCTGGTTTGCGCGGGTTTAAGTCAGACGCACTTGTTGATAAGATGCAAGACGGAACAGAGAAAGAAGAAGATGATGATTTTTTCAAACAAGGAAGAAAGCAAACAGAGGAACGGCTACAAAAGGCTCTTGCAAGAGTAAAATCAATGGTTCAATATCCTGAAGCTAGAGATCAGTACCGTAGATTGCTAAATGTTGTCAACGATATCCAAGAAAGCAAGGTAAACTATATAATAAACTAAACTTCATTTTTTGTAAAATCAGAACAATCTTGATTCTTGATCTTTGGTTTATAGGTTGAAAAGGCTCTTGAAAATTCAGGAGCAACATGTTTTGATGATGATCTGATAGATATTGAAGCATTGTTGGAAGATGATGATACATTGATGTTGCCTATGTCATCATCTATGTGGACCTCTTAAACAACCACTCTCGAGCTTTGTGTGATATTGCGTGTCACAGTAATATTGACTTATTAAACTTGTAAATTCTTATGTAATCACTCTTCTCATATTCTGTAACTGCATTCATTACTCTAATCTAAATGATTATATTTGAAACATATATCTAACTTTTATAACCAAATAGTAACCTTGTCATTAAACTGTACATGGCTTTAGTTTCCCATCAGTATACAAAGTTTGAGTGTTTTGAGTTAAATGAAAATAAAATTCTGTCTTTTCAAGTCACAAAAGAGCTTGAAAAGATGGAGTCTTGTCAAATGACTAAAAAGCCATTTTATCTTATCTTGTTCCGAGGCTCTCGTAGAGCAAGATGTAGCCATGATCAGTATTGCTTGAGTACTCTTGTGATGAAC
This sequence comes from Erysimum cheiri, assembly GCA_900406345.1. Taxonomy (NCBI): domain Eukaryota; kingdom Viridiplantae; phylum Streptophyta; class Magnoliopsida; order Brassicales; family Brassicaceae; genus Erysimum; species Erysimum cheiri. Next base: position 19,121 of record OVAQ01000736.1, read on the forward strand.
CGAAGAATGTTTGAACAGCAGACTCTTCAATCATTTCAACGTTCTCATCATCAAAGAAGAGCCAATGGTTATGGGATTTCACGAGGCTAACATAGTGACCATGGTTGGGTCCGCTTCCGACATGAACCACGACTGCAAAGAGAGAGTACTCAATGTCCGCATATTCGTCTACTGTGTTGCTGAGTTTCAGTTCCAGAGGAAAGACGACTCTGTAAGATAGCTTCTTGTAGCGACCCAACTGTTCGATGTATTTAAACCGTTTCAGATGTATTACTAAGATGTGTGGCGGTTTCTTGATCTTCATCCTCTTTTGGGCTTCTTGTAAACTGCACATATAAGCATAAAACAGCTTCAGTCATGAAATGGTTAAAAGAAGAAGGACTAAACCAACAAAACTTTAGTCTTGCACGGTAAATAACGAACTAGAAGGACTCGCTCAAGTTGAGATGTATAATATGATACAGATTATATTGAGTATGAAACCGAAAAACTATAAGGGAGCAGTGAAGAACTAACTATAAAAGAAAAGCTCTTTATATAACATGTAGGGTTTTGTGCTGAATGATTTGATGCAGATTATAGTAACTTCGAGCTCAAGGATCAAGGAAAGTAAGGTTGAGGATTAAGGAACAGCAGTTTTTACCTGCAGCATTTGTCACAGAAAAATTTGTCTTCAGCATGTAGAGTCTCTGTGGAGCTGAAGTTTTTCAAACAGCTAGTTATCGAACTGTTCTGTTCAATATCAAGGCTCAGGTCTAGGAAAGTTTCGTCTCTTGCTGTTACTGTTTCACACCGCAGACACCTTGTCTCATTGGTAAGTATACCCTGTAATGAGTATGCACATAATAAATCACTTGAGATAACTGAAACAACTTTATTAAATGTGATGTGCACTTTTGTAATTGGGTTCGTTTCGAAGATTAGACAATGCAGGAAGTTAAGGTTTATCCTGCAATGTTATTGATGCTTACAGCATCCATACTGAAGGCAGCTCTAAGTCTATGACCAAATACTTTTTTCGCATATGTATCTGGTATCTAAATGAAGCCAACAATGCACTGATCACATCTTAGAAGAAAAGGTATGCCATGTATTAAAAAGCACCTTACCTGAAAAATCTTGTGCACCCATGTAACAATAGGCTCTTTATGAATACCATTTGACTGAGGAACTTTCGGTCCATTTGCAATCTTTTCAGGGGAAGATGAAGTTTCATGGTCCGTTTTTGTAGCTTGTGCCTCTTTCTCTAAGATGTCAACAAGTTCATTTAGCAAATAATTCAGGAACTCATGTGCATCCTGCATGAAAATAGTAACACAGTTTAATCAAACGCTTTGTTTACAGAGAAATATTGCTTCTCTCATAATTTGATTATCCTTATATAAAACGGATTTTGAGAAGATAGGCAGTTATGTAGAGTACCTGATGCATATAACTCCGGAAAAGCTCATTTTGTTTTTTCAACCTCTGTACAAAGCGCTTCGGAGCAATAACTCCTGTTTTCTTCTTCTGGGAACTTATCTATGGGAAAAGGAGCAATAAAATTAGTATACTTACAGTTCTTTGAAGAAGTGAACACCACCGCGATTATCAGGTAGATAATGACAGCAAGAATTGATGAAAATATTAAAGGCTACATGAAACAAACACATTCATTCATTCATTCATCTGCAATGACATACGAGAGACAAAACAAGCATGTTCCACAATAACCAATCAGTATAGACTTCTCAAAAGTAAACTATTACGCGTTTCACTACTCAAAACTTCTTTTGCTGTCGTAGTAATACATATCCATCAATCAAAAGATACAACAGTAAAAACAAAACATAAGCAGAAAAAGAATTAACGAGTGATGGCTACACCAAAAATGTGATGAGGAAAATAAATAAGACAAAATTCAAATATCATAATTACCTGAGAAAATAAGTCTGCCAAGCAGGTCAAGAGATTCTCCTCAGCATCAGCTACACTTTTATTAATTGCATAGTTTTCAAGCAATTGTTCACGAAAGGGAGCGCAAAAATAAAGGGCCTGCACAAGAGAAAGATTCAAACAATAAACGATCAGTTGACAACTCTGGACTATGGCTCGAACTTCTTCTAATTCTAGAAACTTGTGCACAAACATAGAATGCAAAAACAAAATTCATTTATGCAGCCCTGCCATAAGTTACCACATCTATAAAACCATGCTTAATCCAATTAGATAAGATCAAAATGCTCTGCCAAGCATTGATTGATTATATAGCTTTCCTTGAAATTCACAAGATATATACACAACTCCTATTGCGATAGAGCTAATCACTAACTAAGCATTTCTCAACAGAAGAATATGAAATTTCATCCTACTCAGATATCTCATTGTACGCATATCAACCAAATTTCTCATACATAGTCAAATCCGACGAAATTTGCAAATGAAAAGATCATCCATAACCAGAAATTTTCAAATCCTAGATGAAATTCACCAAAAGCAAAACGACTCTTACAAATGAAACTCAAATGATGATTCTCTCTCGAGAGAGAGAACGAGACCTGCAAAACACTGTTACAGTAACAAGTGTTGCCGAAATTTTCGAATCCGAAGTAGCGTTCTCCTTCAGGGAACTGATCGCCGAGAGCTTTCTCGAGTTTGGACCCCGCGGCGCCCATCAGACCTAGCCTCCCACTCTCCGTAACACCGTGATTTCGTTCCGATTTGAGTCGGAGAGAATCTTAAGGAATGATTCAATCAATGAGTGATGATTCAGATTTCAGATTTTTGAAGGTGTTGAAAGTGCGAAAGAGGATCGAATCAGAACATTTTCTTGTTTTCTCTGTTCCTCGCGAATAAACTGTCAGAATATTTTAAAAGGAACGATTCACATTTAATTTTAATTAATTAAGCCTATAAAGTTAATTTTAAAACAATTGTAATTTGTTTTGGGGGAACTGTGATTAGTGAAGTGCAAAGGAAATAGTTTCATTAACCCATTAATATTATAAGAAATACTTATGCTTGATATTGCCAAGTCTTTTTTTTTTTTTTTTGGCTCAACGTCAACTTTTCATTAACCCATTCAAAAATACAAGTCATTAGACCACAAAAGACTTTAACCAAATACAATGAATCAGTCTAGTATCACCCTGAATCACTAAGATTGATCCAACGCTACCCAACCGAGAATCACTGTATTTTTCCAACCACAACGAGATGAATTTCACACTACGACTCGGAGTGAAATCATCTCTTAAACCACCTAAATTAAACCCAATGACACGAAAACAATTACTAACACAGAGAAAACTAAATCCTATCCTGAGTTCCAATCCAATTCCAAGCTATTAGTCCCTCATGATCCGAGTGTAGAACTTGTCATAATAGCATCTACGCCAAAAGCGAGGCTTCAGAAAGGTTTTGACTCCTCGGCTTTCACTGTTCCGGTCCTAAGCCTAAAACGGACAAACTCGTCCGACTGACACTCATCCGGATTAACCGGGATGAGACTGAAAGATTTCTTGAAGCCGGGGTTTAATTGGAGATGAAGCATTTCTTCTTCTTCTTCTACAAGCCAAGTGACTTTCTCTTCTCCCCCCCCCCCCCCCCNACATCTAATTAAACCTCTCCTTCATGAGTCGTTGCCGGCAGCACAGCTAGAAGGGTCTGAAATCATGTCAATCTGCCTGGGATCGATCGAAGCCTCACAGCCGTGCTCGGGCACCACGATCCGCCAACCTCTGCTCCTTCTTGACACTGACCACCGCCACGAAGGAAGCTCATCCGAGGAAAGGCACCTCTGCGAAGAGACTGATGAAGAAAGCCACCAGATATGTTGCCGTCGTCGAGAAGCATAGTCCCCCTTTGTAGATCCACCGATGCACCTCCATCTAAGAGAGCTATCTTCACTCGTCGTCGACTTAAACGCCTCTGATTAAGCCCACAAAGAAGAAAGAAATCGCCGCCGGCTATAAAGAAATCGCCGCCGGCTATGAAGAAATCGACACAAAGGAAAAAAAGAAACAAAAAAAGAGAAGAGACAGAGACAGAGCCGGCCCAAAGGCCACGTCCATGAAGCACTTGCTTGCGGCCGTTTATTTTATAAGTTATTTTCGGCTCTACTTTGCTGAAAGTTTCCTTAGTACTCGGGTTCAAACCCAAGAAATTGCCTTTTTTCGTTTTTTTTTTCTTTTTTCGGTTTTTTTTTTCGTTTAGTTTTTAAAAAAAAATCTTAGCCCATTTTAAACATTTTACTGGTTTAGTTTTTTTTTTTTTTTTTAAACATTTTTATATAAGCAGTCCATTTTTTTCATTTGCTTGTGGCCCTAAAAATCTTAGAAACGGCTCTGAACAGAGAGAAGCCCTCTCACGGCGCCGGCCGAAGCCGACCACCGGAGAGGCAAACGAAATCTGAAGCTTGGATCTGGGTCTGCGGCGGTGAGAGAGAGAACTAGAAACGAAGCCGTTTGATATTGCCAAGTCTTATGATTGACTAGTGGACTAACCTTAATTTGTCTTGTTATTTTCTCATTTTTGAAATCATATATTTGTCTTTAGGCATTTTGGATTCTAATGTTATGTAATAAATAAACTTTTCTTAACTACCCATAACTAAACAAAACTAGTTCACCACCAAAAAAAAAGGATAAAAACTATATAATGCAGTGACAATGACTTTAATTTAAAGGGTGCAAAATGTCAATTATTCTTGGATTGTGCCTGTTCTGCGTATTAAAATAAACACGTTTGGTGTGATCTGTTAAATAAAATAGTATTGAGGTGAATATGAATACATTTCACATTACTGAGGACAAATTTGCAATTTTCTACTTTTTCTTTCACATAAAACGCAACCCGTTTTTTATGTGTTCATCATGTATTCAAGTGAGAATAATTTGAGTACGTGCTTACGGTATGGAATGAAATAGTTTAATAGATCAGTACGATGAGTCGATGACGAAGACTAGAGAAGATTATTATTACTACTTTTAATCTGAAAATGGTCTTCAACTTCCTTCGAGAGAGTCACGAGAATGTTGTTGTTCATATTGTTTTTCGTTCAAAGCATTTGACATTTTAAAAATTCAATTCAAACGGTTTGATTTTTTAACATTTCACGTGATCTAATCAAATGTCCGTACATGCATTATAATGCCTATATATAGTAAGGTCATTAGCCGCACGTACGTACTCATCAAAGAAGAGGTAGAAGAAGAACTCAAAATATTCCAAAAAAATACTAACAAAAAGCAAACTAGATTTACGATCACTTTCTAATCTCGTAATGGGTTCGATGGAGGCTTTAGCTATGGCAGGAGCGGATTATCAAGAATGGGGGCTTAGTATTGAAGAATGGGAGCTTCAAGAATTTGTAGTTCAACCCCATTTGCTTGATGATGATTCTGACGAAGAAGAAGAAGAAGATCATCATCGAGACAATGATGATTCTAATGAAAAAGAAGAAGAAGATAATCATCGAGATGATGATGATGATAGAGTTTTAGATGGCTTAGCGGTTAAACAAGCCGTCACTTGTGACATTAGAGCTTCGGTTGGGAAATTAATTAAACAATTTATCTCACATATTGTTATTGTTCACCTCAAGCAACTTATGTTCTTAACATTTCTGCTTGAGAACTTTTTGTTTAGCCATGTTCTTGATTTTCTTTTGTAATCGTTTTAAGAGTGCTTTATTTTATTGGGGTCAACGTTTTTAGTTGTTTTGTTTTCATAAAAGAGTGAAATAAATTTAATGGATGTATTTTTTTGTCACAAGAAAATGTAATGTATTTTTTTGTCACAAGAAAATGTAATGTAAGTACATGTATTTTGAATCGATTCAAATAATCCTAACATATATATGAATCTTAATTATTGGTTTGTTTTTTCTATATGAAGCTCAAACTTAATATCAAACCGAACAAAAAGAATATCAAAACTGAAACTGAAATCTCTTTCGATAATTGTGGTATAGAATACTGATTCCACAAAAAAAAAAAAAAAAAAAAAAAACCAAANTCAGATTATCAACCCATTTATCATCCATTACATGTTGACTCTTAAAACTGGGTTCTGTTTAACCTTAATTTGTCTTGTTATTTTCTCATTTTTGAAATCATATCTTTGTCTTTAGGGATTTTGGATTGTAATGTTATGGAATAAACAAACTTTTCTTAACTACCCATAACTAAACAAAACTAGTTCACCACAAAAAAAAAAAAGGATAAAAACTATATAATGTGTGGAAGTCCCCTTGGTCCAGTGGTTGATCAAGGGTGATTAATGCTTCTACACTAGAAAGTCTTGGGTTCGAGCCCCATACATTGCGATTTATTGGTGGATTTTCCACCTACAGGATTTATTGGTAGATTTTTCACCTGGAGGTATGGGTTTCAATTTCTGGAGAGCGTTTGCAGTGACAATGACTTTTAAATTAAAGGGTGCAAAATGTCAATTATTCTTGGTTTGTGTCTGTTCTGTGTATTAAAATATATTTTCGGTGTGATCTGTTAAATAAAATAGTATTGAGGTGAATATGAATACATTTCACATTACTGAGGATAAATTTGCAATTTTCTACTTTTTCTTTCACATAAAACACAACCCGTTTTTTATGTGTTCATCATGTATTCAAGTGAGAATAATTTGTGTACGTGTTTACGTTATGGAATGAAATAGTTTAATAGATCAGTACGATGAGTCGA
>OVAQ01000737.1:2896-25794 GCA_900406345.1 Erysimum cheiri
TCTCTCTCTCTCTTTCTTCGTGCGCCACTCGCCACCATGTTTGAGTACAGGTGCAGCTCCATCGATTGGAAGCCATCTCCAGTGGTAGCCCTTGCTACCAGCTCCGACGGCTCTCAGGTCGCCGCTGCTCGCGAGGATGGTTCTCTTGAGGTCTGGCTCGTCTCTCCCGGTGCTTCCTCCTGGCACTGTCAGCTCGTACGTGCTCTTGTTTTTCTCTCTCTTCTAATTTTCACATTTTTTATTCGATTAGAATCGTGATAGTTGATTTGTGTTTTTAACTTTCTTTCGCTTTCGGCCTTTTGAGTGTAGATCATCCATGGAGATCCAAAATCGAGAATCTCGCACCTTGCGTGGTTTGGAGCTGGTTCTAAAGGTTCATCTTCCGCTAGGTTGTTTTCTTCGAGCATTGATGGAACAATTTCAGAATGGGATCTTTTTGATTTGAAGCACAAGGTGAATATCACTGAATTAAATTTCCTACCTTCTTGTAAATGACAGGTTTTTCTGATTTGATTCTTGAGATAAGTACATTCCCTTATTTCCCTGTATTAGTTCTCTTATCAATCTGATTTTCCAGGTCGTCCTTGAGTCAATTGGAGTATCAATCTGGCAGATGGCTTTGTCACCTTTCTCCATTGAAGCAGATGGTAAAGAAGCTGAGCTGATTCAGAATGGATACTTGAGTGAGAAATCAGATGACGAGGAAGAAAGTGGAGTTGAAGATGGTTCAGAATTGGACGAGCTTGATGAGAAAGCAGAGACCTTGGATAGGCATCTTGCAGCTGCCTGTGATGATGGCTGTGTGAGGATATATTATATCTCTGAATCAGAATCAGACAAATTAAGCTACTATAGATCCTTGCCTAGGGTCAGTGGTGAGAACTCTTTACTCCTCGTAGCATCATTTTGATCCCTCATTATGATATCTACTTAGAGCTTTATGGACCTTATTTTCACAGGCCGTGCTTTAAGTGTGACTTGGAGTTCGGATGCACAGAGGATCTTTTCGGGCAGTAGTGATGGGTGAGGATAATGTATTCTACTTTGTATGAGATGCATATTATTTAATTTCGTTAGAGATACATATTTGGTTGGAAAGAAGACCCCTGAATGTTCTTTGATTTGGCTAAAGTTAATTTTTTTTCCGGTTTCCCAACAATTACTTGTAGGCTTATAAGATGCTGGGATGCTAATCTCTGCCATGAGGTATATAGAATCACAGTTGGACTTGGAGGACTGGGAAATGTATCTGAGCTCTGCATTTGGTCACTTCTTTCATTGAGGTAAAGATTACTGTGCTCATATGTTAAATTTGTGTCTTTCTTTTCCTATTGCTGATGATCTACATCGTATTTTAGGTGTGGAGTTCTTGTCAGTGGAGATAGTACAGGAAGTGTCCAGTTTTGGGATAGCCAGCACGGAACCCTTTTACAGGCGCATTCTAATCACAAGGGTGATGTCAATGCTCTTGCAGCAGCCCCAAGTCATAACCGGGTGTTTTCTGCAGGCGCTGATGGACAGGTAAATGATACAGCTAGTGTGTTCACTCATGTGATTCCCAGTTAACAATTGCTATATAATAAAGACTGGTTCCCTATTGATGAGAAATGGGACTCAAATAAAGTAGAAACAAATACTATGACCAATTTTAAGGTCTCATAAAACTAAAAAGAAACCTTCCTGCTTTAACATAACATAAGATATGTTGTTTGGCTGTAATGGTGACAACTTTCTAATTCTTAGTTCATCCTTTTGTAGGTTATTCTATATAAGCTCTCTGGTGCTCAATTTAAATCACAAGATTTTAAACCGTCTCCTACTCAGAAGTGGGATTATATTGGTTGTGTTAGGGCACATACACATGACATCAGGGCTCTAACTGTTGCAGTGCCAATAAGTTGGGAAGGTCAGTGGCTTCTTGAGTTATACTATATTCAGATTTTCCTGTATGGTTTATAATTAAAATTCACGTTTGAATGTGTTAAGAGTTAAAGGATCACAAACACAGAGAAAACCCAGAGCGTTCAATAGAAAAGAATGAGTATCCTAAGAAGTCCTCATTCGATCCGATGTAAAATCAGTAACCTAATTCTATCAAATTACTTGATATTTATCACAAGAAACCCTAGCATCTTGGGCCATGATTTGTATCAAAATGCATATGGGAGCAATGTTTTGTATCTAGAAGCTGCCTAGTCTTTTTGTAATTCTTTGGTTCTTAAGCTCCCACCTTTTGCAGGTTCCGTTCCAGACAGTAATGCAAAAGTAACAAGTGCTAGACAGCGCAGGAAGGAGAAGCCAGTTGGTTTCAGTTACCATAAATGGGCACATTTGGGGGTTCCAATGCTCATTTCAGCTGGTGATGATGCAAAGCTTTATGCATACTCGGTTCAAGAGTTCTCTAAGTTCCCTCCACATGATATATGTCCTGCGCCTCAGAGAGTACCCATGCAGATGGTACATAATACAGTGTTCAGTCAGACTTCTCTTCTATTGGTTCAGGATTCTTGTTCTTTAGATATTCTTCGTATTCACATAAGCAATGATTCTAGTGGGCGTGTCTCCACCAAGCCATTGGTTCGTGTTAAAAGTAAAGATTCCCGGAAGATCATATGCAGTGCAATTTCTAACACAGGAACACTTTTTGCTTATTCTGATCAAGTTCGCCCAAGTCTGTTTGAGTTGAAGAAAAATAAACTTGGAAAGAATCCATGGAGTGCCAGTAGAAAGCGACTTCCCAATCTTCCATTTGCTCATTCCATGGTTTTTAGCTGTGACTGCTCTCAGCTGATAATAGCTGGACATGATAGAAGGATATATGTATGTGCCAATTTTTGCTAGTCGTCTATTTTTTATGTACTTGCTTGACCTTGTCAAACGTCTGAACTTTATTTGTTGGCAGGTTATTGACGTTGGTAGCATGGAGCTATTACATTCTTTTACTCCACGCCAGGAGGGGCAGGAAGGTGAATCTCCCCCTCGCGAGCCTCCAATTACAAAACTGTATACCAGCTCAAATGATGATTGGTTAGCTGCTATCAATTGCTTTGGGGACATATATGTGTTCAACCTGGAAACCCAGAGGTGAACATTTTGTGACCCCTTTCATCTTACAGTTATTTGTTAAGACTTGTTCACAGTACAATATATCTGCAGAGAAAAATAAGTATGGCTTGCATATATTCAAGCACCTGCTTGTATATTTTTTCATTTAGGCTCTAATTCTGATTACAGGCAGCATTGGTTCATATCAAGGCTTGATGGCGCATCTGTTGCAGCCGCTGGTTTTCATCCCAGGAACAACAATGTGCTTGTGATCTCGACATCTTCAAACCAGGTCTTTGCATTGGACGTGGAGGCTAGAGAGTTGAGCAAGTGGTCATTGCTGCAGACATTTTGTTTGCCAAAGAGCTTCCAAGAGTTTCCTGGTGAGGTCGTAGGACTCTCATTCTCTCCATCACCAATTTCATCATCTGTTATCATTTACAGCTCCAGGTACTTGATTGGTTTTCAGATTTTTCACTAATGACAAAACCCTTGTAATAACGACACTTGTATTTTTGGTTGCATAACAGAGCTAAGTGTTTGATTGAATTTGGGAAGCCGGCAGAACAAGACGAAGAAACAGATTTGCCATGCAATCTGTCTGAAAAGCTAGAAGGTAAACTTGCAAGCATTGGTATGAAATTGGGGAATGGTGCTCAAAAACGTAGGTTAGAGGAGTATCAAAAAGAGAGTAAGAGTAATAAGAGAAAGAAGTTTGAAATGGTAACTTCAAAGCACCCAGTTCTATATTTACGACATCTATCAAAAAGTGCAATCTTGGTTATAGAGAAACCATGGATGGAGGTTGTCAAGAGTTTGGATACACAACCAGTTCACAGACATATATTCGGGACATAAGCAAGGAGAGGAAGCTAAAGAAAGTTCCCTTTTATTTCTTGAGGCCCTCTAGGAAAACGCAATAGTAATGTTGAAGAGTGTCAAGAGGATGTTACGGCCAAATTGTGAGGAAGAAGTTTTCTTTCCATATGTTTTGCAATATATGCCTAAAATTTTGTAAGAGCCTTAATGAGTTTTGTTTCTTTTCTTTGTTATTTATACATTGGATATTGAGTTTTGTAGCTCATAGATTTATATATTAAGAACCTTTTCTTGCAACGGCCCTGCTACTATGGGCATCATCTTCGAGTCTGACCATTCCCAAGTATATTATACTCCATGTCGTGGATGTGAGATTTGGCGGATCTGGCAGAAGTTCTTTTGTCCGAAAAACAACAAAGAAAACTGATTCACATAAAAGTTTTCAAATAAGAAAACCGAATTTTGTTTTCTTTNTATACGTCAAACCATTTTGTTTTGCTTTAATATGGTCATTTTTGTACGATTTATGATAGAATCCAAATACGTAATAGAATCTTTTTAAAAGAATACCTACGTTCTTTTAGTGTAGGTCGTCTTTTACGGGAGGACAATGTCGCCAAATTACGGGAGGACAATGTCGTCTTTTTGACCATGCCACAACTATGTCATTTTGGCATAAACGAAAAGGCTTTTTCAAAGTGGCATTGCCCAAAAGGATTTGGCCCAAAGTGACATTTCTGGCCAAATTCTCATTATTAAACTCTGTTTTTTTTCATTGACTGGTTATATATAATAATATGACGGTCTTAAAATTTTGTGGATGTGGAACGAGTATAGTTCAACAAATACCGCATTCTAATAAAAAAGCAAAATCTTTAACGTGGAGTGTATATACTCTTTAATTTATCTATTTTCCTGGCAAAGAAGAAATGTAGAGGTGAGAGAGGAAAACTGGAGAAGTGTGTGTCGAGCAAATATAGGATGTTAAACGGCGAAGTCAGGATTTTAAGAAAAAAGGGATGACAAATCAAGACACGTACGAGAAAAGAAGCCCCAGACGTCAACTAAAAAAGCCCCACGTGTCTCTCATTCTCTCCCACCGTTGCATGGAGCAGACAGACGCTGCAACTGCCTCGTGTTACTCCCTAACGCACCAATCACTTAGCCACACCTCTCTAACTATCTCGTAGAAGCAAAGTTCATGAGGCCAATAACGCCTAACACTAAAACAATACTAGTACTAATTTGTAAGTTTTTTACATTTCAAAAAATTAAACCTCGAATATTGTTTTTAAGTACATTGCATGTGGTTAAAAAACTAAAACTGAGCAAAGAAAAAAAAGAGGGATAGGTGTAGGCACGCATGACGCCCAGCAGCAACACGCGTTGCGGTGACATCCTCTGTGATTGGTGAACCGAACCACATATCCCCAATATCTTCTTGTAAAAACGGCACATTAACTCATTTTCTCACACGTGTCCCTATCCCCAACCCTCTCTAACACGTACCCATCCTTCTCTCTCCAAATGTCCTTCTTCCTTAATATTCGCCTCTCTCTTATTGGCTCTTCACTCTCCTTATAACCTTCCTCTCATCACTTACTCTCTTTGTTGATCTCTCAACATCCATTATCTTCTTCTTCTTGTTGTTCTTCTTCTTCTTATTATTTCTTGACGTCATGATAAAGATACTCAACCCCCACTCACACCATTCTCACTCAACCACAACTCTAAAAACAGCTGAGATCTTGTCTAAATACAGACCCATTGCTCCTAAGCCCGGGACGCCTCGAGTCAGCGACGATGACCTTTCTTCCTCAATGTCTCACAAGATCAGCCAATCTCCTTACCTTCGAAACCTCTGGCCTCAGCTTCAGGCGCGCCCTACAAGAACCCGCAAGCGAGGCAGAGGCGGGATGGGTCCAACGTCTTCTCTTGCTTTGAAGAGACCCAAGTCATCATGTGCTTCTTCTCCCACTTCTGCTACTACTTCACAACGTGTTCTTGGCCCTATTAAAACGCTCTCGTTTCAGGCTTTTGCTCATCACGGGTTACCTAACCTAGCTCAAGTTGGCTACGCCTTGGAGAATAATGGTGGCTCTTCTACTTTGGTGACTTTGCCTCTTCTTCAATGCTCTCCTCCTCCTTCCTCCAAATGCATGGAACCAGAGATCAAAGGAAAGGGTGTCATTGATCTAAACAAGACCGCGGAAGTGATACAGGAGAGAGATTTCTTGAAGCAGCTACAAGGACCCATCACCACACCCACAACCACAAGCAGAGTCATATCACCGCAGCCCGTAAGGGCGGTCTGCTCAAAGATCAGCGTAGCCTATATAAACCCACAAACCAACCCATCGCCAGTGTCTCAAACCAGCAAATCACCAAAAGAGGTCGAAGAGGAAGTAGAATCCGACGACTTACCCACTGTGATCACCGATTCCAACAACAGGGTCAGACTCGTGAACTCGGCGTATAAAGAAATGATGGGGCAGCCCGAGTGTTCGTGGCTGGATTCAATGGTCAGAGGGAAGAGGATCTGTGGGGAAGTGATGATAAACTTTTGTGAATCCAAGATTCCAGTGGTGACTGAGAACAATGGGTTTTCTTGCTGGGTGAGGATAGAGTGGGGAAGAGAGGGCAAGGATGAGTACATGCACGCCTTTTGCGATGTTACGAAACTCGCTTGCGATTCCAAGGATTATGTCTTTACGTGGAGGTTTCACACAACGACTGACCGCAGAGAGGCTTGTCACTCAAGCTGCAATGCTTAGATTAGGTTTTGGAGTATGTGTGTTACGCTTTATAATTAGTGCTTTAGCGTAATGATAAATATATATCTCTGTAGTCAATATGTAAATCTCAGTTAGTGATAATGAAGAAGAACAAGTTCCTTCTTTTAGAATGGTTTAATAGTCTCTGATGAAACAATAGTTTCAAATTTCGTTGGTAACTGTCGACTTAATGTTGTTGTCTACATAACTTGGGCTGGAAGCGATCATAGAAGGAGAAGCTCGTGAAACTGGAACGTGTGTTTCAAGAGCTGGAGGAAGTAAAGAAAACCCGTATTTTTGAATCTCTTTGAATGAATGCAACGCAGAATACTCGAGACTTATNCGAACGTGTGTTTCAAGAGCTGGAGGAAGTAAAGAAAACCCGTATTTTTTAATCTCTTTGAATGAATGCAACGCAGAATACTCGAGACTTATAGGATTTTGTACTATAGAACGTATACTGGCACTTCAAACGAAAAATGATGTGTAAGTTTGTCAAACAAAATACTGGGCCAGTATCAGTTCAGGGTCAACCGATTGATCGGTATTTGAGGGGTCTTTATAGGATTTTGCATCTTCATATCCTACAAACAGTGCAACGCAGATGAGGTGAGACTTGGTTTCCGAAACAGATCCCAGAGTGAATACTATCAGTGAGTAACTGTGGTATTCTTTCTTGTAAATGCCTGTGACATAATAGATTCAGGTAGATTTTGTGAGATAACCCAAGGTGGCCTTCATATTAGTACGATACCTGCTCTTACATCACCATCCAACAAACTACAACTTCAAACTTTATTTATCGAAAACTTAAAATTAAAGAATCTGCCACTCTGCAACTTTATTGAGAGGCTGAAGAAGATTTTGTAACCTGGTTTCACTTAGCTTGCCTGATTCTTGCACGTCAAATGAAACTCTGTACCGGAGCCGATAGCTCTAGTTCATATGCAGCTTGGTAAAACTCTGCAGCTTGCTGTGACAAGCCTTGCATTTTGGCAACGTGTCCTAGCTTCATCCACGCATTGTGATTCCTTGGGTCTAATCTTAAGGCATTCATCAGAAAACTTTTGGCGGTTGGAAGTGAATCACCTCCGGATGTCATCATAATCTCTGCTATAGAAACAATGCTGGCCACGTGATCTGGATCGATTGAGAGCGAGAGGAAGAAGGATATTAAAGCCTCTTCATGAAGTGATTTAGCTTCTAGACACAAACCTGTCCAAATCATAGAAGCAAACGCATGGAGCTGGTTATGAACACGGGAAAATTATGAATGTCGAAAACTTAAGGAGTTCGCTTATAACTCTAAATGTCTATTCTCCATACCTGTTTTATTCCAGCCTCTGGGAGAATAAAAGCAGATGGATCTTGCCTTCTCCAGACATGTTTCTGCATCTGACCATGAACCTAGCTTTCCGTAGACAGAGGCCAGGTCTTGCCAAGCTTCCGTTTCAAATTTCTGTAGCAGAGTCTAGGAATGTAGATTAAGATTAGTCAAAGAGATCATAAAGAGAGTGTCTCTTTCGTATTATGACAGCCAAACTAGGTACCTCGGATTGTTCAGGTTTCTCCTGCGCCCGGACTAGGGCAAGCAAACTGCTGCATGTCTTCAGTGCCTGCTTAGGTTGTTCTTGAGCCATCTGAAGCACAGCTTTTAACTTCAGAAGCTCTAACTTTTCAATGTCACCAGCCTCTTCCATGGTAAAGTCCAGAATAGAGTCAGCATCCTCGAGCCGTTTCTCCGCTGAAAGGACAATAGCTAAATGTTTCCATCCTCTAGTTGAAACTCCTCCCACCATACTAGAATACTCAACTGCGCCATCCAGAGCTGCCTGAACGTTTCTTTGGACTGCATTCTCAACGCTTAGGTTAAATATAATGTCTGGTTCCGGATCATCCTTGGCCCTCTTTGCTGCTTCATGTAGAGAGAATAGAGATTTTTTCTGAAGGAAAACCCGTTCAGAGTCTAATTTGGAACTCCTTGCAGTGTTTCCATAACATACACCAAGGAACTTGTGTCCTTGGCTCAACAGATGTTCACTCTGATTGTTTGCCAAGTCGAGCAGCCTATGAGAAAAATTTATGCCTTCCCGTGAGTGTTTTGGATCTTTAGAGCACAGCTTTGCTCCAAACAGTAACCAAGGAATGTGTGGTATCTGTTTTGATTCAGAAGGACCTAGGGCCATCTTCAATAGATTGATGGCCGCTTTATCGATCCCTGCGGCACTGTAACAAAGGGAGAGAAGGTACCATCTCTCCCCACGGGTGTAAACACCCGGAAGAGTCTGCTCTAGATAGTTCGCTAACACTTCAAACTGTCCAGTCATCGAAAGGGCATAAGTGAGATGATCCATGAGTTCTGGATCCCACTGTATGTCCCCAACCACCATCTTCTTTACAAGTAACATTAGCAACACAATTGCTTCCTCCATGTTGTCTTTTGGGAATGCCTCAACACTCCCGTAAAGTAATACCAAAGCTAAGGATTTCTGCGTAACAGCTAACCTTTGAGGATCCAAATTCCATGGTCTGGATAAAGCTCGGCGATATGAAGCAATAGTTTCATGATGATTCCCTGCTTTTGTCCATAGAATAGGAAGCAATTCGAGGGACTTCTGAAAAATTTCCTGCAGTTTAGCGAATCCGCTGATACCATCAGGCATGCCACTTGGCAGTGCAGATTCAACCACGTCCAGGATAATTTTGCATTCCTCTGCAGCCTCTGGTAAAACAATAAGCAACACAACATGGTGACTAGATTTCAATAAAAAAAAATCTAGAGAGAATCATAGGTAAATATTTGATATGTACCTTTGTAAGACTGGAGTTCCTCTAGTGATCTAGCTTTAAGCAAGATTGCTTCAAGAAGTAAACTGACTGAATGCATTGACATTGAGGTGGGAGGCAGAATAACAGCTCTGGAGCGAGGTTTGCAAGGACGAGTTCTCTCTACAATAGCTTTGATTATCCTCGGAGTTAAGACCTTAATGTCAATCCCCTTAAACACCTGAAGCGCTGCATCGAAATTACCTCTCTGATATTCAAGTCTCCCCAGCAAAGCCCTAGCTTCCTAACATATTAAAAACACTCAATCATACATCATGATGATTTCAGTTAAACCCACATCACCAAAAAATTAGATGAATCAGTAGCTAAACCAACCTCATAGTTGAGTGAGAGAGCCTCTTTCAAAGTGGATTCAGCTTCATCGACTTGAATATCTTCCAATTTAGAATCCCAATCGCCTCCTCCAGTACGAGAAGAAAGTCCACTAGCTGAGAAATCTCTTGTAGCTAGAGATTCCGGCGAACCCGGCTGGTCCTCGAACCGGAATTGTTCGCCTGAACAAGCACACAACATCTCTTTCTCCTACTTCTTCCTCACAAACGCAGAAATGCGATGAACAGATTCACAGATCTACGCCGCCTTTTAGAAGCTTCACTAAGAAAAGAAAAAACAGAAGCATGAGTTTTCAGAAATCAATCACAAATCCTTTAACCTATATAGATTTTTTTCTTCTGCCTTTAACCTCTACAATAACGTTGTTGCTAAGTGCTAACATAGCTCCAAACGAGAAAACGATGGAAAAGGGAAGAAAAATGGCGAAATGAAAGAAGCTTACATGAAAATGGCGGAAAGAGAAGAGAATCAGCGACAAGGAGAAACGCGAATGGCAGCCATGAAAACAGATTTGATACCAAGTATCACTATCAGTACCTTGAGGTTTCTCTTGGCGTTATAACTAAAAACCAAAACCCTCGAATCTGTTATTAAATCGATTACTCACTCAGAGCGAAGATTCTGTAATCGATGAAGGGTCGTTTGTCATTTTGCGGTGTGTGTGTTGTTCATGTCAATTTAAGTAGCAAGCCAGCAGCAACCACGCTGTGATTTTGGTAATTTGAATTTCTGCTTTGGGTTCCACATTGTAAATCTGTTTTCAACTACATCATGCTTTAAATATTCCGAAACTACCCTATAATTATAGTGAAGTAATTATTAGTATTGTAGTACAGTATGTATGAAACGTAGAAGTATAAAAGTAATAATAGTTTTGAGGAGAGAGACAAGTAACGAAGAAATGAGTAATTTAGAAGACAAGGACCATGAAGGAGCACACTGTGTCATTTTAGGGAATAAGAAGTGACGTGCGAGGTGTTGCCAAACTTAGAAGAAGAATTTGAGTTACTAAAACCTTATCCCCTGCTCGAGTTTCCCCATTACAACTTTGATTCAATAAATAAAACCCATAACATCATATTAATCGGGGGTTTTGTTTTAAGGCCGAACTGCAATCGAATCCTGACATTCAAATGTCATTTTCTAGTCTCAGCCAATTATGATAAGTTGAAACAACAAGTATCCAATCCCAAGTAAAACGTCTCACCATACATGAAAAATAGCATCAATATTTGATCCAATACCCCCTTTAGCTTTCTTCTTATATAGCCGAGCTTACAAGAACAAATAGCGGTGTCTCTCCTAGTTTCTCCTTTCCCTAAAAAACCATTGCAGCCACATATCACTTTATAGGCAAATCAGTGTAAGAGATAGGATGCTGATAGTAAAACAAAGATAAAGAAGCTAAACCTTAAGCTCTGGTAACTCAATGACGCAAGCACACTCAACAATCTTCACTCCTACTCGCTCTGCAAACACAACCAATTGAGGGAGTGAGAGAGAGATTCAAGTTTAACTGAAACATTTTTTGATACAAGCATATGCTGCATTATCAAAACGATGAATTGACAAAGCAACAACAAATCTACTTCTCAAATCCTGGGCTTACCAAGTAGTCGGATTGCAGCAGCGAGAGTCCCACCAGTGGCGATGAGGTCATCTATAATAACAGCACGCTCACCAGGCTCTACGGCACCTACATGCATCTCAATCTTATCTGTTCCATACTCCAAAGAATACTCCTCCGAAATAACCTTCCCTATTAAAGAAACCAAAAATCATTAGGCATTTTTAGAAATTAACTTCCATGGACAATTAGTTGTCACTGCTCAATAAGTTTCCAAATGACTTAAACACCTTTCTCTTAATTGGTCAATATAAACAACTTAGTCCATTGATATGTAACAAAAAATATCAACCGCTTGGGCTGCTGCGAGTTACCACAAAGATATATGAACTAGCAAATGAGTAGCATCATAGATAATCAAAGGCATAGCAAGATAAGCCACCTTGCTCAAGTCCTAGATAAAATATTGTAATCTTACTGCAAGAAGTCACTTAAACTAACAACTTCCTACCAAAATTTATTTATTCAATTTAATTGATACCCAGTTAATTGAAACCTTTGATGCCACTAGAGGAAAGGAGAATATACCAGGCAACTTCTTGGGCTTCCTCATGGGAACAAATTTGGCACCAATAGCCAACGCAATAGGAGGACCAAAAATGAATCCCCTAGCTTCAACACCTGCATTTACCACAAGAAATCATCTAGCAATTCCTTACATACAAAAGAAATCAATTCACTTTAAAGTAACACACTCATTATCCAACCAATCAAGGCCAATAGGACTCATGGAGCTCATTTGAAAAACAACTAAATCTGATATTGGAGAACCCACAGGCTATTTATCGATTGATGAACCAAACAGACCCATAAGAGTTACCTGCAACAACAGATATGCCTTTGCCTTTGTATCTTTCAACAAACAAAGCAATAGTATCCTTAAAGGCCTCAGTGTCGAGAAGAAGCGTCGTTATGTCCTGAAACATGATCCCTGCCAAGTATATCCAATCCAGAGAGGTCAAAACTTTAAGATCGCAACACAGATCAAGACTATGAGACGATAATCGCTATAAGTTACAAAACCCTCGTAGAAACATAGGAAAAAACGAAGACCTGGTTTAGGGAAGTCGGGGATGACTCTAATGGAAGATGCGATCTTGGCGATTCTCGGATCTTGGCCATCTTCAGTCGCCATTTCAGTGTCCCGACTCGCTGCTGCAGCTTTAGCACAAGACTCGACGTCAGATTCACAAACACAGACCTAAAAACTAAAAAGAGACTCAAAAATGAGACACAGTGATGAAAAAAATGACCAATGTATCCCAAATGATTTCACGCTTTGACGGAATTGCCCCACCCAACCAAAATATCTTTTTCGATCCAAAAAACTTTAAAAAGGAAATAGAAGGTGGTGGTGGGGTCTACCGCCGGAGAGGAAGAGGCGGAGGGAGTTGGTAGAACGGTGGCTTGAGAGGCGGAGCGGAGGAGCAAACCGGTGGTTGTTGAGAAGACGGGTGCGAGGGAGAGGACGAGCAAGAGCGAGACTATGAGAAACAAGTGGAGAAATTATTGTTTGCATTTTCTTTGGAGTAAGAGATCTTTAAAAAGGAATGTAATACACATGCAAGACTTTGAGACGGTATAGTTGACAAATGCCGTGATCAATGCATTCTGATTGGTGACCAAACCTAACTCATGTCACTCATCCATTGACTTTTCTACTTATATTCTTCATATAAAATTCATCAAAATCAATTTTGATTCTTTTTGGAGTATTTTGATGACAACCAAAAATTTGATATCTAAAGAAATTAGCAAAACCATTTCTATTCACACAGACAAAACCGAATTTCATGACAACTTTATATTTGTTAGAGCACACGCAGTAATAAAACTTCTCGGTGGATGTTAGTAATAAAATAAAGAAAATTATTGCAAAGAGAAAGAGAAAAGAGAGGGAGAGAGAGATAGAGAGAGATAAAGAAAAGAAAAATTCCTCACAAACCAAATGCTCCCCCGTGTCTCTAACACCCGGGTGTGGGATAACATCCGATTTTCTCCAACTTTTGCAACTTCTCCAACTTTTGCATTAAATCACTTTATTTTAATACTTACACCTCCCCTCCAACTTCTCCACTGCCTATGAGAGACGCATAAAAAAAATTTCTCCAGCCTCCTTCCCAGTCGTTTTGAGATAAATTATGAGAAAAGTGCACAAATCTAGTCTGTTTTGATATTAAACGGGCCAATAGATGTTAACGAGGCCCAATAGACATCAAGTCAGCCCATAATTATAGACGCGTTGTTGACGTGCAGCAGTTTCCGTCTTGGTCGTTGAATTCAACGGAAAGTAGATCACAAGCAATTTCTTACTTATCTGTGACTTGAAGCTATTTCCCCCGATTTCGTTTTCCATCTCCTCTGTTTCATTTTCAAACTCGCATCTTCCTTCTGAATAAAAAAACCCTAAAACCTAATCCCGAAGTAAACTCGTCAACCACTGCGCCCATGACCTCTCAACGATACTCTTTCCTTATATGCTTTCTCTTCCTTCTTCCTTTCTGGGATCCAAACCTACGCTCACATCTCCGGTAGATATGAAGATTCGCTCTTGCCTCTCCTCCATTCTCCTCTTCCTCCTCTTCTCTGCTTCCTCCGCTGAACAAAATGTTCGGACAGAGCGAATTTCAGGTACTTGTTCCAGCTGACTGCAATGTAGAGTTGAGTTGATGAATGATTTCCAATTAATCCGCTCAAATAATTTGAAATCTGTATGATTTGATTTGCTTAAGAAGTTCAGTGCTATTGATTGAGGAACTATGTGGTACCTAGAATAAAAGTGAAACAGCTGTGTAAGAGAGCTCTAATAGGTTTTGAAATGCAGGAAGTGCTGGTGATGTTTTGGAAGATAATCCAGTGGGAAGGCTTAAGGTTTATGTATACGAGCTCCCAAGCAAGTACAACAAGAAATTACTGCAAAAGGACCCTCGATGTCTTACACACATGTTTGCTGCCGAGATTTTTATGCACAGGTTCCTCTTATCTAGTCCTGTTCGAACTCGTAATCCTGATGAAGCTGATTGGTTTTACACGCCAATTTACCCTACTTGCGATCTCACTCCTACCGGCTTGCCA
This sequence comes from Erysimum cheiri, assembly GCA_900406345.1. Taxonomy (NCBI): domain Eukaryota; kingdom Viridiplantae; phylum Streptophyta; class Magnoliopsida; order Brassicales; family Brassicaceae; genus Erysimum; species Erysimum cheiri. The sequence continues at coordinate 17,417 of OVAQ01000737.1, forward strand.
TTGCCTTTTAAATCGCCGCGTATGATGAGAAGCGCCATACAACTAATCTCATCAAATTGGCCTTACTGGAATCGGACAGAAGGAGCTGATCATTTCTTTGTTGTTCCTCATGACTTTGGAGCTTGCTTTCATTATCAGGTAGATTTTCTCGGCACTCGGGAACACGTTATTGTTTATATGCATTGAATAATTTGGTGATTTCTGTTCATCACGAAGTCCCTGTAATTGATCTAACAATGATACATGATCATTTTCATAAAATTAGCGGCTCTATCATCTTACTAGTACTTGGTTACATGGAAACTGAGCATCTGCTTATGAGTTTATTGCATTAGATTTGTAAGCATAGTCTAATGATCTGGGTGGGAATTGAAGATTTTTATTGACATGAAACAGGAGGAAAAAGCCATTGAAAGAGGGATTCTTCCGCTACTCCAGCGTGCCACGTTGGTTCAGACATTTGGTCAGAGGAACCATGTGTGTTTGGACGATGGCTCGATCACTATTCCCCCTTTTGCACCTCCGCAGAAGATGCAGGCCCATCTTATTCCTCCAGATATTCCACGCTCTATCTTTGTCTACTTCCGCGGTTTGTTCTACGATGTTAACAACGACCCAGAAGGTGGCTATTATGCAAGGTACATACATATTTTGTAGACTTGTAAAACTCTCAAGTGATGAAGTTTCACTAGTCTTACATATATTTTTCAACCAAAATGGAACCGTCAAACTCAATAGTATCATACAATGAAAGAAGTACGTGTACATCACATTTCACCATTCCTCATTAGGAAGTTAGGTTATATATATGGTTAGCTAAGATCAAATTGTTTTGGAATCTACTGAATGGAACTTCTTTCTTTGTATAGAGGGGCAAGAGCAGCGGTGTGGGAGAACTTCAAAAACAACCCTCTATTTGACATCTCAACAGATCACCCGACAACATACTATGAAGACATGCAAAGAGCCATCTTCTGTCTATGTCCTCTAGGGTGGGCCCCATGGAGCCCGAGGTTAGTTGAAGCGGTTGTGTTTGGGTGCATTCCAGTTATCATAGCGGACGACATAGTACTGCCTTTCGCAGACGCCATCCCTTGGGAAGAAATAGGAGTCTTTGTTGCGGAAAAAGACGTCCCTGAGCTAGACACGATCCTAACCTCAATACCAACAGAAGTGATCCTGAGAAAACAGAGACTCCTGGCAAATCCTTCGATGAAACGAGCCATGCTCTTCCCTCAACCAGCACAACCAGGGGATGCATTCCATCAGATACTTAACGGGTTAGCTCGGAAGTTGCCCCACGACAAAAGCATATACTTGAAGGCAGGTGAGAAGGCATTGAACTGGACTGCTGGTCCGGTAGGTGACCTAAAACCATGGTAACCTCAGAAATAGTTATGGCTTGTTGTATTTTGTTGGGTTTCACCTTAGTTATTTCTGAGAGAAGAGCATATGTTGTTTCCTTCGGCACTTAAAAAAAATTAGAAGTCCTCCGTCTGGATTGTTTTTGTAGATAACATTACTTGAGAGTTGAGATACATGTACCAAGTTTGATGTACACCTTCTCTTCGGTTGATCATTCATAATACACACTTTATTTTCACATTGTAAACTTACAACTTTTCACTCCAATCATGTAAGTTTTCGATGTCCAATAACCGGAAAATTTATCTAAAAACATGTGGTATATAAAGTGTTTTAATGAATAAATTAGAATCTTACAAAAAGTAGTTTGGTAAGCTCGTAGATGAAATGGGCCTGGTCTAGTAAGAATGGGCTGATCGAGGAAAGCTCTAACTGTAACTAATCTAAGACCCTTGCGCTTACCTCTGGTGTGAGAGAGAGAGAAAGAGAGAGGCGGCCATGGGAGGAATGGGTGCGTTTTGGGGAACTAGGGTGATGGAAATTGTGAAAAAGCACGATTCCGGTGGTCTTCTTTGGAAGCGAATCAAGCTTACCCCTACTCGTAAAGCCAATGCCAAAACCCGCCTCCGTCGCGTTTGGCAGGTACACTCTTTTTCCATTTTCTAGGGTTTCAATCAACGTTTCTCTCTTTTTCTACGCTATATCGTCTTTTTTTGCGCTGATTTAGCTCCGTTTTTGTGGGTTTGATTGAATTTTTTTCCTGCCAAGGATGGATTAGAATTAGGACTGTGTTTATTGGTTTTTTCTTGTTGATGGATATAATTCAAAATTATGAGTCTCCATTGCAAAATGGTTACAGGTATTGCTCAGTTTGTGTGACTTGGTCTCCTCAGGTTTGATTAATTGTAATTAGTTATGACAAGGCCAACTGTGTAGTTTGTAATTTACTTATGCTGCTCGAGATTTTGTTCTTGGTAGGTCTTAGTCTTCTAAATATCCCCTCTGTCGAAATAGATAGAGTATATCAGCTTTATTGATGTTATAATAGTGAACCAACGTAGCTTTTAGAATTTGAGTACCTATCAACCATACAAAGGCTTGGAATTCACTTTTTTCAATTTTGTTCTTCTTGATATATCATGCAAATCTTGTCCTTCTCTCTCAATATGCTTGTGTTATTTTTAAGCTTGTTTGCGCTTTCTTGTGCATCGCAGCGTGTTATGCTTGAGTTTTATAGTTTTCTTGTAACGCATTCAAAGCTTGTGGATCTATCAACATGCATGTGGTGATTTTGGAGAGCTCATATGAACATTTGTCAATATATCAAATAGATCAGGCCCAACTCTCTTTATATCTTCTTCAACACAAGTAATTTTAATAGTTTTGAGTCTCTCTTGCAGAATGAGGCCGTTCTAAGGGCGTGTGGTGAATCAGATGCACCAAATTCGCCGGGAGCTAGCAACACAAAAACCTCTAGCAGTGCTAGTGAAAAATGAGTAAGGCGGAAGAGAAGCTAGAAACATACTCAGCTGAAAAATGAGTAAGGAGTCGTAGAAGTCTTTTGTCTTTACCTGATTGAACAAAAATAATATTTGAACCTTGTGTTCGGTTATTAGTTTTTACATGTTGAATTTGGAACGGGTTTTGCAAAAGAAGAAGAAACCAAATCAAAACATGGGATTTGAGTATTGGTGCTTTTTTTTTTTATTGTTGTTATCATCAAGAAATTTGTTCGGCAGCTGCTCAATTACTACTTTGTTATAGTAAATCCTTAATCTCGTTCTCCCTTTGTTATAAAATTCACACCATAAAAATATATTGAGAAATTTTAGTAACTACCACTTTAAATGTATCATTTTTTAAATATACCATTCAAGTAAAAAACTTATAAAAATACCACTAATATATCCATTAATCCCTTAATGAAACTCTGATAAAATTGGAACAAAACATAAAAGGGGAAACAGTAGTGGAAAATTAAAATTACACAAAAAAGGAATCAATCAACAAACTAATAAGTACAAAAGTAATTCTTACTAATTTATTAATTTAAAGATGGGGTTGACAAAGAAAGAAAAATAAAAAAAACCTGGGCGAAGTCGGATCGGTGTTGTAAACAAGCAAGCCCCTCCTTAGCCTTTCCTTTCTCTCGCTCTTTCACTCACTCTCATTTTCTCTCTCTCTCTCTCTCGAGATCTCGACGCGAAAGCTTTCCCTTCCAAAGGCAAATCCAACACCTGCAAAAAATTTCTCCGGCGAATCTCCTTAAAACCCCTTCTCCTCTGCTTTACTTCTTCTACTGCGCTCGCTCGTTCATCTCCTTCTTTTACGTATCCTCGAAGTTGGTTGTTTCAACCCTGCCATGGCCGAAGCGAAGTTCGATCTGCCTGACGATCTCATCTGCTCTAAATCGTCTGATCAGCTGAAAGGTACTTCTTCCCTCACCTTCTTCCCTCTCAATCTTCGACTTGTTTTTTCCTTTTGTTTTGAACTGGATGTCTTGTTTTGGTTCCTCGTGTTTGAATTTCTTTCGCTCTCAATTGATTTGAATGCGGAGAAACCAATGTAATCGTTTCGTTTCTGGATCTGAATTCCATAGGATGCGGCAAGCATATATAGCTTCCAATTTGACCTGATATGCGGTGATTAGGGTTCTACGATTTCAATCTATCTTTATCAACCTTGTTATGTCCGCTTTAGATGCATTATCAACTTCTTCTTTTGATTAATACGAGAGACGGAATTCTCTTTTGTTGCTGATTCCAGACTTTTGGATCTGGAAAGAAGAAGTACCAATGATTTGTTCGTGCACTAGTGGTTTTCTGACTTTGGTTTCTTTAATTTCCTTCAGCTATTGACTACCTTGTTTTTGTTTTTCTGCAGAATTGGCGTCCGATAGCAGCATTCCTTTGTCTCCGCAGTGGCTCTATACGAAATCAAGTGAGAACAAGATGGTAATACCTAATCTATAAAGATGATATACTTTATGTCCTTTTTTTATTCACCTTATTATATCGGAAGATGCTATGCCTGTTTATTATATCTAGAAAGTATCACGTTCTTAGACTAGTATTGCTGTGTCTCTGTAACATTTTTACTCTTTGTTCTCATGGTCCATTCATCTGATGTCCTTGCTATGTGGTAGGATGTTCGATCTCCGACTCCTGTGCCCATGGGAAATCCAAGTGATCCAAATCTGAAGGATGCATGGCGCTTGGATGCACTGGAAGACAAAAAGGACTGGAGGAAAATTGTGCCTGAGAATGAAACAAGTCGCAGATGGCGTGAAGAGGAAAGAGAAACTGGTTTACTTGGTGCTAGGAAAGGTGAACGAAGAAAAACAGAACGTCGCGTTGACAATGTCTCGGGTAGAGAAACCGGTGACAGTAAGACTGTTGCCTCTTCTGATAGGTGGCATGATGGTAATTCTCGTGCTGCTGTACATGAATCTCGACGCGACAACAAATGGTCATCTCGGTGGGGCCCTGATGACAAAGAGAAAGAAACCCGTTGTGAGAAGGTAGATAACAACAAGGACAAGGAAGAGCCTCAGAGTGAAAGTCAATTTGTGGTTAGCAGTGTCCGTGCAACTTCTGAACGGGACTCTGACCCTCGTGACAAATGGAGGCCACGTCATAGGATGGAATCCCAGTCTGGTGGGCCGACTTCTTATCGAGCTGCACCTGGATTTGGACTCGATAGAGGACGAGCTGAGGGCCCAAATTTAGGGTTCACTGTGGGCCGAGGAAGGGCATCTGTAACTGGGAGGGGTTCTTCAACTTCCTTAATTGGTGCTGGTGCATGTACCTTCTTAGGAAATGAAGGTATCCCTAGTAAACAAAGCGCTTCAGCCTCTGTGTTTCGGTATCCAAGGGGTAAGTTGCTTGACATGTATAGAAAACAGAAGCCTGATCCTTCCCTAGGTAGGATACCGACTGAGATGGAGGAAGTTGCCTCCATAACTCAAGTGGCTTTGATCGAACCTCTTGCTTTTATTGCACCTAATGCCGAAGAAAAGGTATGGTCCCCACTGAGAACTTGCTTCCATTACCCTTTTCCATAAGTGTGTCAATAAGTTTTCTATTTCTTATTTAACTGACTTTTCCTGAGTTTGTTTGGCGGGTATCTTATCTATTAGGCAAGCCTTAATGGCATATGGAAGGGAAGGATCATTAGTAGCGAAGTTTACACTTCATCTGGTGAAGAATCCTTTGGTGAAAACAGTCTGGGTTTGTTATCTTGTCTTTAGTTGATTGGCCTCTACTTTCCACCTAGCATAATATGACGAATGCTTCGTTAACCTTGGTCTTTTGAATGTTACTGCAGTAAAACACCATATACCTGACTCAGGTGAGACAAAAGTGGATGGTGCTAAGCTAGAGTTTGTGAATGGTGTCATTGGTAACATGCAAAATAGTGATTCCGGTATGTACGTAATAGGTGTTAATTGGGTCTCAATATCATGTATTGTTTAGATAAGGTCCATTCTTATGAGTATACTGGCATTTTAAATGTCCTATATATTCTAAACCAAAGTCAAACAACTATTGTTGTAGGATTATTGGGTAGTCGTAATGGAGGTCCAGGGGATGCTTCGAGCGTCTCAAGATTGAACTCAGTGGCTTCTGATGGATCTGTTGGAGCTGGTTATCAAGTTTCTCATGGAAGTCCTGAAGCGGTTAGATCTGCTATTACCAAATCCTCCGCGTTGGATGGGAGTGAATCCCTTGTTGCTTCTTTTGAGCAAGATTGTATGGGCCAGCTGCAGCAACAAGATATTGAAGTGAATCACTCAGAAGGGGCTATGCCACCTGAGGAGTTTATGTTCATGTATATTGATCCTCAAGGAGTGATTCAGGGACCATTTGTTGGTTCTGACATTATTTCATGGTTTGAACAAGGGTTTTTTGGGACAGACCTACAGGTTCGCTTGGCAAATGCTCCAGATGGAACTCCTTTTCAAGATCTAGGCAGGGTCATGTCATATTTAAAGACAGAAAGTGATCATGCCCATATCAGTGACCAAAAGAGTGAGCTAGAAGAGACTAGTTTTAAAGCACATTCAGAGACTGGTTTATCAATTGCACCGGTAGCAGAATCTTATGATTCTTCCTATATAACTGGCACATCTCGTTCATTTTCTCTGTATAACAACCCCTCAGCTCAGAATAATTTTCAGAGAAAGTCTGAGTCAGAAGTTTACGCGAAACCACCACATGCTGAGGACCGAAGTTTCTTGGACTTCTCTGCTCAGGATGAAGGTTTGTTGTGCTGCTAACCTTTTCTCAATTGTGTGCATTTGTGCGGGAGAATACATGTCTTTCTTCGGGTTTCATATGCTTGCGTACAAGCTTTCATTACCATATTAATTTCTTTTTTGTGCATCGTAACTAAACTATCTTTTTTTTGTATTATCTTCTAAATCAGAAATTGTATTCCCAGGAAGAGCTGGTGTTTCTGGTTATGCGTCGTCGGTAAAATCCTCTACAAGTATGCATGACGCATTAATGGAATTTTCTGGCCACTCTGATATTCCTGATGAAGCAACTAAGGATGCTACTGGAAAACAGGATGAAAATAAGCTGCACCCGTTTGGTGTGTTGTGGTCTGAGCTAGAGAGCGGTAGTACACCAGTTAGCATGTTACCAAACAGGTCTTTTGGGGCAATGGAGGAGCCTTCTGGTTCAATAGACAATCGGCCCATTGACTCCCGCAAAAATACACAAATTGACCCCAACATGTCCCTCGATGCTGTGGCTGCTAGCCGGATGTCGCAGTTTGAACATGAATCCTTCTTTAACCATGGGGATCAACATCACCATCAGCAATTCCAAAATCGGGATATGCTGTCGCACTTACATATAGGTGATCAAGCTCCGGATCTGGAGCATTTACTAACTCTCCAGTTGCAGCAGCAACAGAAGATTCAGATGCAACATCAGCAAAAGATTCAATTGCAACAGCAGCAGAAAATTCAGTTGCAACAGCAGCAGAAGATTCAGTTGCAGCAGCATCAGCTGGAACAAGAGCATCAATTACATCAGAAGCTCTTACAGGAACAACAGTCCCATGCTCGACAATTACATTTTCAACAGATTCTACAAGGACAGACTCCTGATTCAAGGTTTGGGCTGTCACATGACTTCCCTCCATCGAACTCTGTTGATCAGATGTTGTTAGAGCAGCAGTTAATGAATGAATTGCAGAAAACTTCTGGCCATCAGTCACAAAATTTCGCACCATACCTTGAACAACTTGCCGCAGGAAATTTTGGGCAGTTGTCACATGAAGGCCATCAGAGGGAGCTACTTGAACAGCTACTTTCAACAAAATTGCAATCTCAATATGGACAAATGCAATCTCAATACGGACAATTGCAATCTCAACATGGACAAATGCAATCGGAACCAACCCGGTCACTGGAGTACCAACTGCTGCAGCAAGAGCAGCTGATGCAATTGGCAAATGGAGTGAGGCACAATACACTATTGGAGGAACAGAGACATATTGATCCTCTGTGGCCATCTGACCATAATGATCAGCTTCTAAGAACTCATCCTGGGATCCACCGTTCACGCTCTTCTGCGGGATTTAGACCACTAGACTTTCATCAACAGCCCCAGAGGCCACCCTTCGAGGATCAGTTTGGGCAACTTGAGCGGAACCTGTTGTATCAGCAACAACTTCGACAAGAATTATTCGAGCAGGGTCTTCCATTTGAGCGAACAGCATCCTTACCTGGAAGTGCATCGGGGATGAATCTGGATGCAGTAAATGGTCTTGGACTGTCTCAGGGTCTGGAGTTGCGGGATGCTACTGCCCGCATGCAATCTTCTGGCAGATTGGGAAATTCTACTCTGGGTTTCAATCATCAAAATCCCCGTTTACCATTAGGTGAACCTCATTTTTCACAATTGGAATCAACGGAAGGACGCTGGTCTGGAGCCAATACACACGTACCTGGTGACTGGGCCGAATCTCAATTTCATAGATCAAATATGGATGCTGAACAT
>OVAQ01000738.1:477-25782 GCA_900406345.1 Erysimum cheiri
TATCAATCATTCATCAATAAAGTAAACTGATCATAATTAGGGTGAAAATTGTAGCAATCAAAATAAATTACGGGTTTAAGGTTGACCATTGACCGGATGAAGACCTCTATATTCGCCGCAATACTTGGATTTATCACGCAGGCGCTTTGGCCTTCTCACTTGTCGTGTTCCACATTTGTCCCTCTCCTTTGTTTTCACTCTAATAAATTTACTTATAAAATCACTTCGTTTAGATTTATATTATAAAGTCACTTCATTGAGACAAAGAATGAAAGGAGCGCGAGATCTTGAATGTGTTTGTTTCTTAACAATTTTGAATTTCAAAACCAAAACTCCAAAAGTAAAGTAATCGTTACGTACACATNACATTTAAAAAATTGTTAGTCCGGTGACAATGGAATTTATTCGACTGACAGAAAATTTAATCCTGCTGCATGTTAAAGAGTCTCTACCGACCACGTGGCTTGTTAAGATTGGTTTGTGATTAATAAGTTTTACCATTTATAACTTCAAAATCTATATAAATTTAATATTAGTATTACCCATCTTGTATTGCAGTAAAGAGAACCCGTCCAATTCCCAATTTTTGTATACTTTCAAGTGCTTTCAATATGCATTAAATATAGTAGAGCCACGAACGGTAGAGGATTTTTAAAACACCGACGGAGAGAGAGAGAACTTCGTATTGTACACAGTATTTTGAATATTTAGTGCACTACGGATCGTTTTCATGAATTTACTCAGATATGTTTTGTAACATTTGTAAATTTTTAGATATTTCTGTGACAAACAGAAGAAGATAACATCTTTAATAAGGTACAAAATGTTGTTACTCTTAATAATGTATTCGTTTACGATGTTATAAAGCGCACGTGTGCTGGTGGGGTATCAAATGTGTGGCAAAACGCTAAAATTAATAGCATATGTAAAAAATAGAGACAATTGTGCCCCCATTTCCTCTAATCATAATATATACACTACTCCTCTAATAATAGTAGTTATTATATGAGGAATCAAATCAAACCCCGCATCTGATCCCTCGCGTATCGATTAATTGAATTACATCTCCCACCTAGAAAAATTGAAAACCTAAACGGACATATCATTCATCTCATATATTTTATCCTAGTCTTTTATAAAGTAAAAATATCATAAGAAAATCAAAAACCTATTTGCTTTACTTTTTTTTAAGATGTACAATCTTTTTTGTTTTTGTACAAAGAAACAAACAAAATATGTAAGTAAATTTCATATTCAAACGCATCATAAATTCATAATGTACTTGAGATCTACATCTTCTACATTAGTAGATGTTTTTTTTTTTTTTTTTTTTTTTTTAATTAAACAAATTTTCTCAAAATTTTTCCTAACNTCCAAATGCTTCCTAGACCCAAGAGACTAATCTGTGTCGCCGGCGATGTCGAAATATTAATTCTCCGGTGGCCAAGACTCGAACCCGGGTCCGTATTGTGACTTACCTCTCTCAAGTACTACTGCAACACGAGTGCTTGAATATATATTGTTCTTATCTATTACTGTTTTGCATCAACTTCGAAAGTGCTTTACCGTATCATGTCCCATATTCTAAAGCAGACTTATACCGTAATACTATAGTGATACACTCTAAAAAAACTGTCAAGAAAGTGTATTGTGATATTGTAGGATATATGAAAAGCATATGCAGTCTGTTTTAATACTAGAAAACTTGTAACAACTGCAATGTATTACTCTTCACACACTCATTCTACAATCTAATAAATTGTAGAAAATTACATGTGAGAAAACGATCCCGGNCCGGTTTTGGTCTTTACTACCTAAAACTGTAGTATTATTAATTTTTGGTTGTGTTGCTTTTTTTAGTTAGAAGTAGAGTCCAAATTGGGAATTCACATCAGGTTGGCTCGTAGAGAGTCAAACAAAGTCGTGAAAAAGAGGAAGAAGAGATTTTTGCTGACACTCTTTAGTTTCACACTGGATCATACAACAAGCTTCATATCAATAAATGCAACTGTGATTGAGTAGATAGATATACAACAACTAACATTCAAAAACGGTCCCAAATTTTTATAGTGGANGACAACTCATTAATTTATAAATTTCTGTATTGGTTTTGGTCTTCCTTTTACACGTATTATCGGTTATTTTGTTATTTGTACGTATAAATACAATGCAATATTAGATAGGGTATCTCCAGAAATCTGGTAAATATTTATGCGTTTTCCACACAATGATGATATATATGTCACGACTTGTAACCGTGTGGTCCTATGGTTATGTATCCCTTTCATTCTATAAATTACTTTGCAGAGTGTTCTTTTTTTTTTTGTCCGAATGACAAATATAAATTGACCATGTTTAATTCCTTTGATGAAAAAATACAAAATTTGAGTAAGGGTGTTAAAGCAAGGTAACCCATCCCATTTAACCCATTACATAGTAGATTAAAATATTTTATGGGTTTTGACGGACCGTTCCGCCAAGGAACACGATACTAAAAAGTCTAAAAGCATCATTACGCATCTTATTCAAATTTATATGTTGTAGTTTAGTTCTTAAGAAACTAAAGATATTTTCAAAGATATCGTACACTAATGCTTACAAAATTTAAATATCTATGTTTACAAATTAGTTCTCTGTCTGTGTGGTTTTTTTTTTTTTACCGGTCTGTGTGGTTTTTTTTTTTTTNGTGTGGTTTTTTTTTTTTTACCTCGTGAAACTACTGATTGTAGTGGACCATCTCGCAATACGCATTCCTTTTGGCATCTAAAATTATAATCCTCATTCGGTCTAGCGGATCGGTTTATGTCCACTAGACTAAGGGAATAGAGACATGGGCTGGTAAGGGATTGCCACTATTAAACGCGTGAAAAAGAATTTGGGTTTAGGCCCATATGAAGCCAGATTCCAATGGTACAAAACAACTTCAATTCAGGATGGATCTTCGTTTTATTTCTCAAACTTGAAAGGTACCTTTATTTTGTTCTCCGAAGAAATTTACATCTGAAATAATGAAAGTGACACTAACGCATAAATGAGTTATTCCTATTAGCGACTAGAAGAAAGAAGATGATGCATAGTTAGTACATTGTGTGTTCCCTAATAAATTCCCACGAATCAGTCTTAGTTTTTTTCCTCTTGGAGACTCTACTTCAGTTTAGCTTCGTTTTCTATCACCTTAAGAACTGGATCATCAAGTTCAGCTGCTGTCTGTTTTATCTTTTCCTGTTATTAGATATCACAAAAAAAAAAATTTCAATTACCCTAACTCACAGATTAGATGAATCAGAGAAGGGTTGAAAAAAGATTATGCCTGGACACAAAAAACAACTATTATGCATATAGAAGAAACTGAAGGCGTAGAGGTGAAGAAACTAACTATTTAATTACCTCAGACTTGGATTTTGGTGTTAATTGTTCTGTAAGAAACTGCAAGATCTGAAAGAATTGTGTCTGTCCATGGTTGATTGCTTTTTTGAGATATATCAATGCCATATCCCCAGCTCTAGTCTTTGCCTCCATCAAGTTGCGGTCAATTTCATTTTCATGCTTTGCTATATATGGCCTGAAGAAAGAATCGTAAACGTATGTAGTTCCCTGAAAATGGTACACAGAGGAAATAAAATTAAAAAGAAGGCCAATTCGAATCAAAAGATAAAAAGAAATTGCTTCTCTATCTCAGTGACTTACTTTGGTCTTTGGGAGCCAGAGATAAATGAAGAATGCCAACTTTGCCTCGCTATACATTGGTAACCTTCACAATGATAATAATAAGCTAGTATACTACAGAGTGAAACTCTTTGTTTCTAAGTAGCTAAAATCAATAGCCAACCTACCAGGAAACAAGAGCATCACCAACTCTTTCGAAAATGGTCAAAGCAGCTACAATAATCCTGCAAAGATGTTTTGAGAGGAAGCAAGAAAGATTAAGAAACCTCAAGGCAGAGCTCAAGAAAAAGAATGAGAAGGTCATCATATACCAATACTGGCACCAGAACTGAAGTTGTTGTATCTCAGGCTTGTTGAGTTCGACCGTTTTGAAGCACTCATAAGCAGGATATGCGTATCCAAACACCATTCTGTCAACAATTAAAAAAGATTCATTAAGGTTTGAAAGAATGTGTGTTTATAATTAAACCCAAAAGAAGAGATCAAAGTTATTTGAGTAGCATACAAAAACCCTCTTGTNACCAACTCTTTCGAAAATGGTCAAAGCAGCTACAATAATCCTGCAAAGATGTTTTGAGAGGAAGCAAGAAAGATTAAGAAACCTCAAGGCAGAGCTCAAGAAAAAGAATGAGAAGGTCATCATATACCAATACTGGCACCAGAACTGAAGTTGTTGTATCTCAGGCTTGTTGAGTTCGACCGTTTTGAAGCACTCATAAGCAGGATATGCGTATCCAAACACCATTCTGTCAACAATTAAAAAAGATTCATTAAGGTTTGAAAGAATGTGTGTTTATAATTAAACCCAAAAGAAGAGATCAAAGTTATTTGAGTAGCATACAAAAACCCTCTTGTCAGTAACGATCCAATCATTGTGTTCACCTGCTACACATATAAAAACAAAAAAACGAATCTCCTAATCAGAAATTATATTCTCAACCATAATTCATTGGAATGTATTATATAATGAAGTATATCCAAAATCCAAAAATTAAGATTGACAAAACGACGTGAGTATCATTAATATCTATTTGCTTTCAACCAGAAACAATTACTAGATCACGAAAAGTCACTGTTCTTCACACATTGAAACAAAACAATTAAAACGAAAATGGAGAAGAAGCNGAAATCCAAAAATTAAGATTGTCAAAACGACGTCCTGTGAGTATCATTAATATCTATTTGCTTTCAACCAGAAACAATTACTAGATCACGAGAAGTCACTGTTCTTCACATTGAAACAAAACAATTAAAACGAAAATGGAGAAGAAGCAATTAACGCTTTAAACGATTGAACAATAACATACCTTGTGAGAAAATCAAACGGTTCGGCCAAAAGGAATGAGATNTGATTTCGAAATCTGGAGAGAATATTTACGGACGAAAAAAGACGGTATGAAGCGTTTGGCGACGGTTACGTTCTGGAATCTGGATAGCGACAGTTGAGAGAGAGGGAAATGAATAAACAAAAATGGAGATATGTGAAAGCAAACGGTGTTTTCGTATCGATTGTGACTTGCGAATCCTTTTTTCAAATATTTTGTTCTCTACTTGACACTTTCAACTTCAAACAGTGCGTGCCGCTTTAAATAGTCACCAAATCACAAAACAGACATCTTTCAGCGGTTACTGGCCGTTGGATCAGCATTTGACGGTTATGATCTTCTACTTTTGAGCGGGTGTACCGTATCTCTTTGCACTGTGCATTGTCCCTGTTCTCCAAAACCGCCTCCTTTTTTTTTTTCTTTTTGGGCGGAATAAAAACTTGAAGTGAGAAATAACTTTCGAAAATAGTACTACAGTATTATTTATGATTTAGATTTTGGAATTATAACTTTTATAAGTATAGTGGATAATGCGATATTTACTTAACTATAAAAATTGGAAAAAGAAAAACTCCTTTTCTGAATGATTACGAATAAAGCCACGTGAACAAATCTTAGCCGCAGTAAACAAATCTAGTGGCTGAGATTAACCCAAAACCACTGGTTCTTCTTCTTCTTCCTCTCATCTTGGCGCGCGCTTAACCCATTTCTCCATAGCTTCTTCACACGAACAAAGACAAGTAAATCGATATCGAAATGCCAGTTTCAGCTCCATCTCCTCCTCGTCTTCAATCTCCCTTCATTCACCGTCCCATCAATTTCACTCCGTCTTCTTTCTCGCCCAGGAATCTCCGGTCGCCGGCAACATCTTATCCCCGAATCAAAGCTGAACTCGATCCCAACACGGTTTGATTCTCATCCCTGGCGATATCGAATTCGTTTCCTTTCTCAATTGATTATCGATTTTGGTTGTTCGTAATATAGGTAGTTGCAATATCTGTTGGCGTAGCAAGCGTCGCATTGGGAATCGGAATCCCTGTGTTCTACGAGACTCAAATCGACAATGCTGTGAGTCTTCAGCAGTATTCTGATTCATAAGCATATGTATTCGTGCAATTTGTAGAAATGCTTCGGAGTCAGTACATTGGTGTAAATTGAAGTTTAACACTGTTTTTGTTTACACACATTCATAGGCTAAGCGAGAGAATACTCAGCCTTGTTTTCCCTGCAATGGAACCGGAGCTCGTACGTGCATTGATTCTCACTCTCTCTTATACTCTTTTCAAGTTTCTTTTTTTGTTAGCATTTTGGTGGGTTTTGTGGGAACTGTATAAGAGCAAACTGTTTAATGTGTTGAAGCTATTTTATGAACATTATGGTCTGAAGATATAGTTTCTTGGTTGACCAGAGAAATGCAGGTTGTGCGTGGGAAGTGGTAATGTGACCGTAGAGCTTGGTGGAGGAGAGAAAGAAGTCTCCACCTGTATCAACTGTGATGGTGCTGGTTCCTTAACCTGCACTACTTGTCAAGGCTCTGGTGTTCAACCTCGATACCTTGATCGAAGGTAACAACACGATAATTGTGAATCAGAGCCACTCTGTTTTTGCACATTGTAGAGATACTAACACATCTCTTCTCTTCTCTTTTGTCTTCTGGTCAGGGAGTTCAAGGACGATGACTAAATACCTTGCAGTAGAGAACAGATCAAAGGATCTCTTTTTCCTCTCTTCTCACATTTCTTTATTCTGTGTCTACATTGTACAATACTGTTTTGTTCACCAAACATGTGAGAGAAATCATGACATGGATATTGTAACAGTTAAAGAAAACCACCAGAGTTCAATCAAATGTTTCTTCTGTTGTATGAAGTAACATGACAGAACAACTTGTATCTTCATCTTAAAGCTGATACTATTTCCCCCCTCCTAAATCAGCAACCAAAAAATCTCTACAAAAGACCAAATCTATTGGTTTTACTTGCAACAACAATGAGCCAGCTACATATAGCTTCAAGTCAACCTAGCTATGCAACTGAAGGAGAAAGATTCCTGTACTTAACTTGCAACCATGTCAACCGTAACTTGTTACTTTTAAGAGACATGAAGGTCTCTCTAAGACTAGGGTTCTCAAAAAGGTCTAAAGCTGCAAAGTAGACGCCTTCATCCAAGTTCTCTATCTCGTCAAGCACATTGATACAGTTTGTAATACTAAATCTGTCATCCTGCGTTTTAAAATCAGCCATCCTTGACCTCAAAGCAGTCACCATGTCCGACAAAGCACCTGCCATTTTTTCCATTGCTGCTGGATCAATATGGCTCGGTCCCAAAGAGGTCTTCGAATGCGGTTCTCTCTTCCTTTTTCTATCTACCAAGTTTGTGTTCGCTTGCGCTACAATTGGCGTTGCTACATTCTCTGAAGATTGATTTGCCATGGATTCTTCTAATCCCTCAAAGTGACTTGACTGAGCATATCTACCATCAACGGAATCGTCACCAAAAATAGTGCAAAGCTGCTCATAAATTGGGCAATCCTTGACTTTAACTGGCTCACTCCTAGGCTGCACCTGCGATCATGAATGATAACCAGCATTGCTTTGAATAAAACAATAAAAAAAACAATGCTTGAACCTAAAGAGGAACAAAGTAGACTTACACCGAAATCTTCCCACAAGTCAAACCCCAAGATACCTCCTGTATCTAAGACAACAAACTCGTTTTGAACGTGGGACGATTTAAGCGTATTATAGCGTTGTCTCAGAACATCTAGATGTTTCCTCAATTGATTATTGTTAAAGTCAAGCTCCGTCTGCTCGTTGAATTCCTCGCGTATGTTATTCCATGTTTTTCTTTCAAAAACATTGTTGTGTCTGTTTCCTGATTGGATCTGTTTAAGCACCAAGTCAGCTAAAATCTTGTCAAGAGTTGGAGTCCATCTCTTTCTCGATTTCTCTTGCTTTGGTTGTTGATTAGCTTCAATATCCATCAGCATCTGTAATTTAAAAGACTTTAATAAGAACATCAGCCATACTTAATCACATGATAACCACAAGACAGAGACTTTACACCTGACACTGATTAAAATGACGTAACACCTACAGGTTACTTTTTGGTGCACATAAAAATTTAAAAAAGATCTTAGCAAATTCTCTGAAAAATTCAGCTATTATTGTGTGATCACAATTAAACCCAATTTTGTTGATACACGAAATAAACTCATCATTCAATGAATTCAGCTCAAATTCTTCTAAAGGAAATAAAAGAATTTGAAAACGCTAATGGTTTATCTTCTTTCAAAACCGCTGACCGTAAAGAATTCGCATGATCGAGCATTTAACCCACAGAGAATCAGAATGGGATGGGTAAAAAACGCAAAGTGTGGAACTTTTAGTAAAGACTAACATAGGAAAGAATCTGGAGATGAAATTAGGTGACGATCAGTTCGCCATGGATCCCGACAAGAGTGAAGGAATCGGGAAGCCAGAATCTCTAGGGATTGATAACAAAATTCGGATTTAGGGATTCTGCGGAGTTGGCGCGTTTCTTCTTCACGAGAAAAGATGAATCGTTTGTGATTTGGACTATATCTAAATGGGCCATAGTCAAATGATTGGTAAAGTCTAGGCCCAATAGTTCCATATTCTTCATTTTTTCTCCGCACCAGCCTGGCTTTTGACGCGAGACGCAAGAAGTGAAGCACCATTTTTATTAGCCCACAACTTGTAACATTTGTTGTTTGTTCCCATAATTAATAAACAAATTTTCTTATTTAATTATTTAGCAACTAATGTGGGACAAGTAATCAATTAGTATAAAGCGACTGCTGTCAAAAAAATCAATTATACAGCGACCGACAATTGTAGTTCAATTGCTTCCTTTCGACTAAAGGGGTAGTTCAGTAATCTCATCTTAGATTTATGATGATGATACACCACTTAATTAATACTGTACTATATAAAAACGAGAATCAATTTTTTTTAAAAAAAGAAGGGAAAGTCCTAAAAAAAAAATAGATCTGAAATCCAAATCCCGGTTGATACTCCACCGACTTAACTACTGGGTTTTTGATTAGTGTTAGTGACTCCTCTCTCCACCTTCCTTTGATTTTTAAACCTATCACACTCTTCGATCTTTCATCACTATTTACGAATTTCTCTCATTCTTAGATCCAGGAAGCTAATCTCTCTCTTCCTATTGCTGAATGCAGTTACATTGACCTCGGATCTAATCAAAGCTCTTGAGTTTTTTTTTTTTTTGTTTTGCTCTGTTTACTCGCGGAATTCGAAAATGGGGGAGAAATCGAAGTCCAGAGGTTGGTGTGGTTGGTTTATCGCGATTATTGTCTTGGCTTGTGTTGTGCTTGCCGTCGTTTACACCGTCAAATCGAGAATGAAGAAATCCGGTGACGAGGATGGAGGTGGTCCTGTTCCTGGACCTCCCGGTGCCATTGATAAGAAGTACGCAGATGCACTCAAGTTAGCTCTCCAGTTCTTCGATATCCAGAAATGTAATCATCTTTGACTTCACTTTTTTTTTTTTCTCACTATTTTATCCATATTATCGTCGTGTTTCCACGTTTTTTCCAATATACGAAATTCGAATTCGAGATTCATTCAGCTCTCCCGCGAAATCTGGTCTGACAAGTTGTTGATTGATTTCTTCTGATTTGATTCCTTTTGGGAGCTCTAATGATTGTGCATGTTTGATTCAGCTGGTAAATTGGTGAACAATAAGATATCTTGGAGAGGAGATTCAGGTCTTAAAGATGGAAGTGACGCCGATCTTGATCTTTCCAAAGGATTGTATGATGCTGGAGATCATATCAAGTTTGGTTTTCCTATGGCTTTCACTGCCACGGTTTTGTCGTGGTCGATTCTTGAGTATGGTGATCAAATGGATGCAGTGAACAGTTTGGATCCTGCTAAAGACTCGCTTAGATGGACCACTGACTATCTTATCAAAGCTCACCCTTCTGATAATGTCCTCTATATTCAGGTTTGGACTTTTTCTCATTCCTGTTACTGTAGCTTAGATTAGTTGAGGATGTTACTTTTTCTCAAGCAATGATTCACACTTGTTAGTATTGTGATGGTTATATTTGATGTAGGTGGGAGATCCAAAAGTAGATCACAAGTGTTGGGAGAGACCAGAGACCATGTCATCTAAGAGACCACTCACTAAAATTGATGAAAAAACTCCAGGGACAGAGGTTGCTGCGGAAACCGCTGCAGCCATGGCTTCAGCATCTTTAGTGTTCAAGGATAGTGACCCTCAATATTCAGCCACGCTTCTGAAGCATGCGAAGCAGTTGTTTGATTTTGCAGACACTAAAAGAGGCTCTTACAGTGTCAACATACCGGCGGTTCAGACATTTTACAATTCAACGGGATATGGTGACGAGCTACTATGGGCAGCTAGCTGGTTGTACCACGCAACAGAGGACAAAACTTATCTCGACTATGTGGCTAAACATGGAAATGAATTTGCTAGTTTTGGAAACCCAACTTGGTTTAGTTGGGACAACAAGCTTGCAGGAACACAGGTTAGATTGGAACAAGAAGAAACTGTTGAAGCATTTCTGTTTTTCGCTCGGATAACATTGATCCTCTTAATCATTGTAGGTACTATTATCAAGACTACTCTTCTTTAAGAAAGATTTATCAGGAAGCAAGGGACTTGGAAGTTACAGAGACACAGCTAAAGCTGTCATGTGTGGGCTTCTACCAAAGTCTCCAACAGCTACAAAGAGTAGAACAAACGGTATTTTCACTTTATTATTGCATAGAAACAATTAAGCTTCTTTGACTCAAGTTTCTTATAAAGCTTGAATCTTGTAAATTCTCTTGTTCAATAGGTGGTCTTATATGGGTTAGTGAATGGAACTCGATGCAACAATCCGTGTCCTCAGCGTTCTTAGCCTCACTTTTCAGTGATTACATGCTCACTTCCCGTATCCATAAGATATCTTGCGACGGGAAAATCTTCAAAGCAACAGAGCTCAGAGATTTTGCCAAATCGCAGGTAACAATAACAACACATGAAAAATCTATACATAACAATTCAAACAACTCAAAGAAGAAGACTCATTAGAGTTTCTTTCGTGCAGGCTGATTACATGCTGGGGAAGAATCCACTGGGAACGAGCTTCGTGGTTGGTTACGGAGACAAATACCCAGAATTTGTGCATCATAGAGGAGCTTCGATCCCCGCAGATGCAACCACAGGGTGTTTAGATGGATTCGAATGGTTTAACTCAACCAAACCGAACCCAAACGTAGCATATGGTGCACTCGTAGGTGGGCCTTTCCAGAACGAGACGTTCACTGACTCACGAGAGAACCCGATGCAGAACGAGCCAACCACTTACAACAACGCCCTCCTCGTTGGTCTCTTGTCTAGTCTTGTTACTACCTCTTCTGCTTTACAATCGTTGAAGTGAGCTTTTTGTTTTTATGCCTTTTTAGTGAAAACACATTGCTTCATTTTTATGTGTATTTTTTTTTTATATTAATTTGTGTGTGGTTGTATTCACGTTGTGTATTGTTTGATATGTTGATGAGTGTTAAATAAACAAGAATCCAAATTCCAGAAGATAGAAATAGACTCATCAAACAAAAAAAGCTACAAACACACACTATAAGTAACTCAGAATAATGTTGCAATCGGTATATGATCCGGTTAGATTCTAAAACCAAACTGTCCTGAGTTTGTCTAAAACCGAAAAATCCGGGTAAAATTAACGAACCGGTTTTTTTTTGGGCTTCGAACTTAAACGGTTAAACCCTTTGTCGGCGTGAAGAAACCCTAGTGTCTCTCTCCTTAGACGACGAAGGCATCTTCTTCTTATTCAGTCTATCTCCTCTGCTTAGAATCACAAATCGTCGGTTTAGTTCTCCGGTTTACAGCTCTTTCAGGTGAGATTCTTTTCTACGTCTTCCTCTGCTCGAGACTTCAAATTATGTGTTTTAAATTCTTCCAGTTTTGAGTTGTGTTGCTGTTTTAATTTGAGACTTAAGGTTCTGTTTAGTTCGAAACCCTAAGCTCATTCTTTAAACCGAGCTTCTGCGTCTTCACTTTTATATTTCCGCCGCTATATAAACTTCTTCTTATAATTTCTCAGAATTGGAGCATTTAGTCAACAGGAATTGGATCATCCATGGAAGGATTAAAGCTCTCAGAAGCAGAATTGATGGTTTACATTCATCCTTCGAAGAGCGGAAACGTTTTTCAGGCGATTTGTCGCGAGCTCAGTTCTCTTCTATTCCAGTCAGTTCGTTTTCTTCTCCTTTTTGCTTTCTTAAAGTTTTGTTTTTTTCTCTTTCTTTGGGATCAAATTTCAGAAAACCTATGCTGTTTGAGCGAATTAAACATTAAAATTTCTCTGTTGGGTTTGTGTGATACTTGGGGCTTTGTAGATTCCTATTGGCTATTACAAGCTCACTATTGTTGCTACTTGATTCTGAATATATTGGAAAGAACCTGTCTTTATGTTTTTGAGAAGATTACTCTCATCCTCGATGAATGATAAGGGGTTTATCCAGTTGAGCTTTCGTGATGATGCTTCATGCTGCTGTTTTGATTTCCTTATAATATCTGTATCAATCTTTGTTCTGAAGGTATAGTGAAACCTTTGATGGCGTTCTATTGGCTTATGATGCTACTGGGAAAAGCAAACAATCTAAAATCCCCTATGATGCTACTGTGAAAAGCAAACAAGCTAAAATCCTTGCCGGACTTGAGCCTTACTTTGGCGTGAGGGTTAACACAAGACTACTCCTTTTTAATCCTAAGCCCAATAATCTTGTAGGTAAGAAGGATGTCATTTAAACTTTGCATTCATCGCTGCTACTTTTTTCGAATATTACACTTTTGCTGCGTCGTTTCTTGTTAGCGATCTAATGTGTTTGAAATCAATGATGGTTGGTTAATTTATTTTCTTTCTTTTATGCAGAAGGGGAAATTAAGAAGCTTTCTCCAGAGTCAATCCATGTTGTTGTTCTTGGTTTTTCTGCTGCAGTCATTACGGACGTTGATATCCGTGAAGAGTTCAAGTACAAAGTGGTGTGTTTGACTGATATATAGGTCTTGAATTTACTTATTCCTTTTGATCTAATTTTGTTAAAACAGAGTATTATCTTTTGTTCTATTCAGAGAGAGAGTGGAGATTGTTTTGTGAGCAGATCGCATAGACGGCATGAGCTAAAGGTTGGAACCATGTTACGCCTTCAAGTCCTAAGGTAAAACTTTTAGCTACTCTGTTCTACTGTTTGTCAAATTGAAGTTATGATTTGGATATTTTGGGTAATTGAATCAAAATGATTGTGCAGTTTTGATGAAGAGGTAATGCATATAGCTGGATCTTTACTTCCGGAAAACACAGGATGCATTAAGTGGCTCCAAAGGCACTCTGAAGAAGCATTGCATTCGGATAGGTTAGTTAATTTGGACACTTTCTTTCTTTTAACTCTCTCATCATCATCATCTTTAATAAGAAACCTCTTTTATTTTCAGGGATCATAAAAGGAGAAAACTCGCCTGAAGAAATACGAAAATACAAAACAGTAGAAGCTCGAGATGAAGAGAAGCAGAGATGCTGAAATTTTGCTGTATCAAATCCTCTGATATTAACTATTTTTTTTTATCATTAAACTAATGTCCTGTTGTTACCTTTCATTTTGAATCTGAATATTCTTTTCAATCAAAATCAAAATGTTACGAGTCTAAATAACATCATAAAACATTAAAAATTAATAAATTTTGCATAAAAATTTGAAAACGACATCTAATTCAAAAAAACAAAAATTCTAAAACGACACGCCATGTTATGGACATGCTTCGTGCTTATAACCAACTCATGCTTCGTGCTTATAACCAACTCTTCTGTCTTCCTTTTTAAAAGGAGCTAACGATACAATGTTCAAGCTTCTGCCAGAAGCCTTTAGCAGAGATAAAGTTTGAAGATCAAACCAAGTAAAGAAGCAGATGTTGTATAGTTTAACCAAATGAAACAATCGTTTGAAAACAAGGTACAATAAAANGCAATAAAAGCCTTTAGCAGAGATAAAGTTTGAAGATCAAACCAAGTAAAGAAGCAGATGTTGTATAGTTTAACCAAATGAAACAATCGTTTGAAAACAAGGTACAATAAAAAGCATCTGTATATAAATGATACACCAAATGATAATAAATAAAAATGTCAAAAAAGGTATGAAAAACTAATGCAACCTATAGTCTCCCAGCTGCTCTTATTCCCATCAAGCAAAGACCAAGAGCTGCCCAATTCTAATGATACAACAAACAAGCGTATGAAAGATTCAACTACACCTGATGGAGGTTAGGATAGAGAGTCAGGTGTCGTACCATTGTGCTTAATATCGATGTCTAGGACGCAAAGCGGAAAATGAATTCCCGCCTTGATCATGATGACTTCCTCTTCCTCTTCCTCCTCCTCCTCTGCGGTCGTGGTCACCACCTTGTTGATGATGACGCTGACCACCATACCCTCGTGGGTTGTTATGCTCGGACCCACCTTGACCATGCCATTGTTGTTGTTGTTGTTGATTATGATGATTACCAGAATACCCTCCTCCTCTAGTGTCATGGTGACCTCCCCGTGATTGGCTCTGGTAAGGCTCTGATGGGAATCTCCCACTGGGTCCCCGAGGTTGGTACCCACCTCGACTTTGGTAAGGAGGCGGCTGAACATAGCCTTGCACACCAGGTGGAGCCATATAGCCACCATGTTGGTAAGGAACTGGCGGAACATACTGTGGAGGATTGTAGCCGTAACCAGGAGGATGCTGAGCATGTACATCTGTTGGTGTCTGATATCCATGTCGGTCTGTTCCCATCTGTAAGCTGTTGGAGACAAGACGATGTGCTGCGTCTCCCAGATGCCTCCCAGATACACTTCCAGGTGGGTTTTGCCTAAAGAATTGAGGAGAAAGTAAATAACAATTTGATATTCAACCATACCAATTCAGACACAAGCCTTCTTTTTTACATAACTAGTATTAGACCCGTGCATAATGGATCCGTTTATAGTTTTTTGTTTTTTTAAAACATAATTTTCTATTAATTTTAGTTGCATATTAACATCATTTTTATTTTTATTTAGAATTAATGAAAATAACACAAAAATGAAGTACAGAAACAATAAGATTATGTAAAATTTGTAATCATCCATACAAAAAAGAAAACGATAAATAATTTCAATTTTGAAGTAGGGTTTTGAAACCGATGAAGATTATAGTCATATTTTTTCGATCAATTGAGAGCTTTTATGACGTTTGTGTGTTGAAAAACTGATAAATATATGAGTATAAGAAGGTATAATTTTGTTGGTCATATTTAGGTTTAAGAAAATCGTGGAGAAGATTGAGAAAAGTGGAGATTTTTTACGAACTGTATTTGTTTTTATAAAAAATAATTAATTGTTGCCAAAACTCAAAAATTGTTGCCAAAACTCAAAAAGTGAATGCTCATTTTAGTATTAATAGATTTGATGATTTTATTACCTCCCTTGATTGTTATGCATCCCATGATGATGATTACTATGCATTCCCTGATTATTATGCATCCGGCCCCTCCCGTTTTCCTCATGCCACAGAGCAGGTGGGGGTTTCAAGTCTCCTATGTTCACAATCTGAAGGGCAACAGAGAAAAAACAAATTAAGCTACCAAGACGATTGATCCATAGAGGTCACTCAAAATAAGTTTCTTCTTGAGCAATGACTAGCTACACCATGCATGCATTAAAAGTCATCTTTACCTTCTTAGGGAAGATGACACCAGGAGGAGGCCTGGTTATGTGTTCATGTGCATCTGGAAGTCTGTAAATACAACATCTGAGAAGCCATGAAAATAAATCAGTATAGCATGTTTAATCAATTAAAGCTTCAAACATTTTTGAAAACTAGGTCCGTGGTCTCACATGACTTGGTTGGTCAAGATGTCCTCCATACCCTCCATTGGGGATCTGAATATTGGTGGGTGGGTCTCCCCTGAACACGGAGTCAAGTAGCCATTCATACCATCACTGCAAGTAGTTCTAAGAACATCAGGAAACAGATTTGGTATTTGTTGGCCTTAGTGAGATATCCAACAGACCAGCTTACTTCATACTCATCCACCATCAAGTCATAAAAGATTTAAAGAAAAAGTGTTATGTTTTACAAACCTGAGCTCAGGTTTGATCTTAACCTTAAAGTCTACTCTCTCCCTGTCACTTAATTGCCGACAGTGGTTGTCAAGTGAAAAGATGAGTTCAGCCAGGCGATGAGACGTTGCTATGAAAAGCATATCACACATCCTGCTGTTTCTACGCTTCTCTTCATCCTGCAGATTGAAGACGAACACCTAAAAATCCATATTTTTGGAAGCACACATCTTGATCTAAAGGAAATCATAAGAGATGAAGGAATGACGTATTGGGCAGCATACCGTCAATGTAAATTCCACTTCGGAAACAGCTTCTAGTAGGCGTCTTTCATCAATGAAAGGCAGCTTAGCAATACCCTTTCGTGAAAAAAGTTAAATAAGTTCAAAATATAGTATTTGTGTTTCCAATACATGAGGAAGCGATCAAGAAAGACAGAGAGGCTACCTGCCAGGAAAAACGCTTTCCATTCATGTCGACCTCAAAATCTAAAAAATAAAATAAAATAGAAAGCGATGTAGATATAATTTGTTACACCAATTAATGCTCAGAAAAAGATGGAATCTTTACTAGGAAAGGAATCACTACCAGTTGGGTAAAAATCGATGATAGGAGAGTTGGGATCCGTCATCAAGGTCCTGTAGCGCTCTGGAAGTGCATGCGCACTGACCAAATGAAGTAACGATTATAGATAAACCATAGAGAGGAAACAATGATGTAGAAAAAATTAAGAAAAAGCATTGATGCCCAAGGTAAACTACCTTGCAGCTGGGAACACCCCAAGAAGTTGATTGAAAGGCTTGAAAGGAGTTCCTAATTCAAACTTAATATCCAGCTCTCCCAAATCCTTCAGATCAGAAGCAAATGGTGCATAATGGTAAGGATAAAACCTGCAATATCAAAGTAAAATTATATCAGGAGTGACAGCTAAAACCTCTAAAATCATAGTCGATGAAGACCTACGAACCTAAAAAGCAAATATAGTGTCTAATACAAAGATATAGATATAACATTAAACTCTATCAGACCAAGAATAAATATAAAATCCTAGATGGAAAATAAAAATCAACTTTTCTTTCAGACTACTCCTGTGTTCTTCTTAAAAAGGAAAGTAGATGTAAAACAAAAGACAGCTCAACAAGCTTAAAGCCTTAAAGATAAATAAAAATAGACCACAATAACGAAAGCAATCCAAATAGATCAGTAGGTGAAGTTGTTCAAGACAAAAGAAAATATCGAAGTGTAGGAACTCACCACTGCCAGGAGCAAACACCTTCCATGTAGTAATGCATGACCCAACAAAGGCCTTCTGTGTACTTCAAAACCTGTACAAAAGAATGTTTCAAAAATTAGAAGGACCTTTCCACGAGTGGACTCAAAACTTGAATTATATATCATTCTCTGACTTACAACATCCTTCCGCACTCTTTCCATTTCTTCGGGGGTTACTACAGAGAACTTCTCTTCATAATATCTTTCTCTCCATCCAGGTTCCCCTAGCTTCACCTATGATAATGGAAACCACTTTCAGAAATGAAGGGAGACCCAAAGATTGACAATCAAAGGGTAACTGAAAAACAAAAAAATTCCCAATAATATATAATGTAAACCTAATCATAATTCACTAGAAAGAACCTTATCCTCTTCATGAGTATCCGAATTGAACGCATCTGATTTCTCACGGATTAACTCCTTGAGCTTTGTCTTTAGCTCTTCTTTGTTCTCATGTTCCTGATATAAGTAAGCAAATTAAAATGATTGTTCAATTATAAATGCCAAAGGAGTTAAAATCACATAATGTCTCTCCATGACAGGGATGCATA
This sequence comes from Erysimum cheiri, assembly GCA_900406345.1. NCBI lineage: Eukaryota > Viridiplantae > Streptophyta > Magnoliopsida > Brassicales > Brassicaceae > Erysimum > Erysimum cheiri. The sequence goes on from OVAQ01000738.1 coordinate 18,447, forward strand.
CATCAGACTCGAGACTGTTCTCAACATCAACAATAGCAGCACCAACACTGGATCCTGAAGATAGACGTCGAACTTTTTGATGCGGAGCAGACCTTCCATCATTAGACTGAAATGGTGAAGGTGTAGGAGCCGAAGCAAGTCTAGAACCACTAAATCGTGCAACCGGAACAAGAGAATCTGGTTGAACTGTCGGAGCTGCATCATCCATTCTTCTTGTCTGCGCTTTATCTCGCTTTACTCTTTCTGCTTGCCTCTGATATAAACCAGAGCAAAAAGAAACATCAATACATCACTACAGAAAGATTAGTTCTGTCCATGTCTTGTCGAGATACAAAAACAATGTGGAACCATGTAAATCTATTTAAATGGATCAAGTTCACCACTTATGTGCAGAGGATTCCAGCAGGTTTTATCTGGTCAAGGGTTTCCAAATGACCATAATGTAGCAATAAATATACTTGCAAAGCAAACAAGATTCACATACCCTCTACGAAACTTGAGGATACACATGGACCCCAATATAGTTTCCATGGAAAATCAATTATAATAAATTTTACGAGACCATAGGGATGGATTAACATATCTGCAAGCTCTAGTACTAAATTTTTATAATCTTAAGATAGATTACAGCAGAGTGGGAGGAGGGGACTGTCGTGACAGTCACATAAATCATATATATTGATAGCATATAGATAGCTACTCAGGTAATGTGCCTCATTACAAGGCCGAAAAGAAATATGTTTTCTAAAAAGCAGATGTACCTGGTGTAACCTGGCTCTTTTCTGAAATATCTTATCTTCGTACGATCCAACAGCCTGAATAAATTGTTCCACCCTCTTTAAATTTGGCTGGAGAAGATAACAGCAAAAGATGAAGTCAAAGCCATGTCACCAAAGGGTATACTGGAAAAGGAAAGATTTGAGTAAAACTAGTCCAATATCAACAGAGAACAAGCACCTTGCACCCATCAGTTAAATAGCCGTCAAGTGACCGAAATTCCTTCTTGTAGACAGCCATAAGCAAGTTGATAGCACCCTGGAGAAATGACGAATTACAGCAACGTTTCATCAAATAATAATTTAGAATGCGATGTTAAGATATGTCAAGTCTTGACATAGGATAGATAACAGAATTAACATATGCCTTAAACCTCAAAAACTGATTACTACCAATACTAACGTATATTTTCATACTAGGGTATTCCTTAAAGGTTTTTTAAACGAATTCAAAACAAAATCCAAATCCATGCAGCACAAACCTCTCGAATCTCCAATGTCGGCATATGTGGTAAGAAATCATTGCCCACAAAGAAGCATATGAAGATAAAATCATCAACAATGCGTTCTAGATCAATCTCAAATGGTGGGTTGGGAATCCTCATTTCAAACTCCAGGTATTCTCTAAGAACCCATATATGGAGGAACTGACAAAACGAAACAAAGACATGAGACTTGACAATAATATCAGACTTAAAAGACTATCTCAAGAACCTGCTGAGTGTGTTATGAACTTGGTCATGAATTCCAACCTGATATGGCTTTTTGACAAAATCATTTCCATCACCTTTCTCATCAAATTCTCCTGCTCTCTTTTTTGCTTTTCCTTCACAATTTGACGCAAAATGGCCCATTTGACCACACAAGATGCACTTGTCCTGCTGTCCAGGAGTGTAGACCACCTAAATTGTGGGATGAAATTTTAGGATCCAGCTTAGTTACCCAGGAAGAACATAGAAATTAAAATTTTTACTCCAGCTGCCTCCTCAGCTCCTCTTTTTTCTACTCACTTTTGTTATTATTTCAAAAGAAAATATATAAAGAACTGAATACAAAAAAAAGTGCAGAAGAGTGAATCAAAAACCTCTCGAAGAATTGAAAAATGAACTTCATGGGTCGCCAAGCCCAACATAATAAGGTCAGCGTCCTGTCAAAGAAAGCAGGTAAAATTGAGCCTCATAAGTTAACACACTAGAAAGTGAAGGCCAAGAAAATGAATGCAATAAGACCTCAGGATAGTTTTTTGTGTAAGTACAGATTAAAAAATGAAGGATCATACCAGTCCATACAAGCAATGTCGAGTGTTTGGGTCAAAACCAGGAAGATTTCTTTGAAGGCGAATGTATGACATGATTTTATGCTCCCCTTCACCTGGAACATTTGCGTCTGAAAGGATAACCTTTGCAGTTCAACAGTTAGGTGCAAAATTAGTCACAAATTCAATCCAATACGTGAATCAGCATAACTGTGTGAAGACAGAGAAAATGTTAAGAACTAACAGGGAAGCAAACAATAAATATCACAAATACCTTGATATTTTTCCAACCAACATCATAATTAAGTCTAAGGTGTACATAATATTGCAACGCAATAGACAGAACACCCATGAATTCTGTTCCAGGTGTAATAACGTTAGAATCAAACACTTGCGAGTCCACTTTAGGAGGGAGTCTTCTACCCTCCCTCTCAAACTCCTCGCGCAGCCGTTCTTCTTCAGCAGCCTGTAAGATCAACATTGTCAAAAGACTTCCCTTGAAAGCGAATGGTATAGAAAAGTGGGAGACTCGTTAAGGGAATGAAAAAAAGAACACGTAAGTAAACAAATGAAGAACACCAACAAACATAAGAAGCATGTCTAAATGAAAGTAAAAAGACAAATGAAGTTTGTCTGGCTGAGGAACTACAAAGTAGAAACCCCATGCCAGTATGGGATAAAAAAAGACATACTGCATCCGCTGCATCTTTAGCGGATCTAAACCGTCTAGACCGCTGTTGATTCATTTTAGCTCTTGGAGCAACACCATCTAAGACCCAATTAAAACATAGATGAGTACTATTAAAAGCATCCTCTTCTAAACTTTTATGTTGGCTGATAAAGAACACTTACCAATAGCCATATAAAGTAGCTTCCTCGGCCGTACCATCACGAAAAGCCTATCAATGTAGTCAAACATGCACTGAAACACCTCCTCAAAGGTAGTTGGAGATGGCTGCAACGAAAAACGGAGTCTATAAGCGAAGAAAGAGCCTATATAACAACTCTAATCATCTCCAAACATCATTCTACACGAGCACTATCCTAAACATATCCAATCGATGCTACCAAATTCGAAAAACCCTAATGTCTACAATTGTAATAAAAATTCAACAGTGAATGAATCAAAACCGGAAGGAGACTTACCCTATCTTCGGGGTGGAAGCAAGGATGAATAATACCATTCATGTCGAGATAGAGATTATCGTATTCGAGATTGTTAGGGTTAGGTTTACTAGTATCCACCGGAATCTTGACGCCTTCGATTTCAACAGGCTCTTCCTCGATAACATCCGCCACTAACAGCGGATACTTCTCCGCCAACCACCGGTAAAACGACGGTACTCCCATTCTTCACCGGCGCCACAAAGGACCACGAAAACAAAACTCAGAGACCTAAGCGCAGAGAGAGAGAGAGTATAAATCAAACCAACGGTGTTTGCCGACGGCGGGTAAGGTCACGAAGTGCACATTAATTGTTTTTTTTCCTTTTATTATTTTGGAAGCAAAGTCGGATATTCGGATTAGTCTACGAACGGCGCCGTTTTCTCATCCTCTACGAATAATCAGAAAGAGGCCTTTTACTTATGGTCAATAATGTTAATGGGCAAACAAAGCAATAGAAAGGGGCCTATTAATAAACGAGCCCATTTAAGCTATTAAACAATAATAAATGTCCCACATCGCTGAAGAACAAAGAAGAAGCTGTGTTTATATATCGTTAGAGTCGAAGCTTAGTTCGTCCCTTAGGGGACATCTGATAAAATTGGAACGATACAGAGAAGATTAGCATGGCCCCTGCGCAAGGATGACACGCACAAATCGAGAAATGGTCCAAATTTTTTTTGCAAAATTTTGTAGATCGATCCCCAAATTCTCAAACCCTAGATTTCCAACTTTTTCCCGTTGTTTAAACTCTAACCATTATTTTGTTCTCAGTTCGGTTCGTCAATTCCATTAAAGTCATTACATTCACTTTCGGAGTAAACAAGTTTTTTTTTTCGGGTTGTTGTTGCATTGGTTTTTGATTCTCTCATCAACTTTTAAAGTTAGTCATCTCCTATTACTTAGCTTTTGGGTGTTTGTAATTCTCGTTGTACTTGCCCTAATTATGCAGCAAAAATCTCTATTGGGTCCATTCGATTTTCGGGTTCCTGAATTGGTTTTGGTCAATCTCTTCACAGTGTCCTGTGTTTATGTGTATAAAAGATGAATACTTTGATGCTGGTTAGGTGTTCAAAAGACAATTTTAAATATATTGTCTAACATTTTGTTTGCACCTGGCTTGATCAATTTCATTCATTGGATGGGAATAAGGGTTTTAGGGAATGAGGAAAGTGTATTCGGAAACTGGTGTAAATCAGAGACCCATTAGCAAGGGTGAAGCTTTATGGTTCAGCTACAAGCCTACAAGCTCATAAGAATCAAATGCTTATTTCGTAGAATCATATTCGGAAAGGTCTTTCAATTAATAGGAATGAGGACATTTGAAGCTGTGTACCATCCAAGAAGTTAGCCAATGTTCTACTTGAAGACGATCTTAACTCTTAATGTTCTTCTCTCAGATTGTGGTTTGGCTCTGTGAATCAGGTAAACTGCTGTAACCCAAAGAGCTTGATTCTTATGGTTTCCCCTTTCCAGTCTTCAAGATCCAAAAAAATACCTCTTTTCTTATAATAATCATTTATGAGGTGAATTACGAACCTCTTGTAGATATGGAACACCAAAATTCGACTCAGGAATCTATACATTGCAGACTGAATTGTAAAGAAGCATTTTGTTCACCAGTGAATCACGGAGACGAGAGATGTTCAGTTCTCAGTTACAACAACAACAAAGAGGAACTAAAAAATGAGATATAAAAAAGTCATACCCTATACACAACGCTATACACTTGAGGTTATATCTTCAACATTTTTTATTTAAACTATACTAAAGAAGCTCTGTTAAGAAACAAGTAAAATATGTTCTCCAATGGTAAAATCATTAATTGGGTTCTTAACTGAAATTATTTTTCACGGCGAGTATGAGAAGTCCATTAGATATGAAATTTCCGTCGCCTGGACGAAATTCGAGAGGTACGATAACGGCGGAATCGGTTTGGGTATAGTCGCTGCGCTTGAGAAATTCGGCAACGGGATCAATCCGTTTTGCTATTTCGATTCCGGTTCGAACGGAGACGGAGGCGGTTGAAGAGTGAAGACTGGAGAGAGGAAAAACTCATATCCTTATCGTCGCCGCCACCACCATCGCCAATTGCTTGACGAGTCGCGTCCTGAGAGAGAGTGATGGATAATTTAGAGGCATCGTTGTCCGAAACCCTAGCGACGGAAGCTGAATTAGCTTCTGCCACCTCTTGATCTTGGGATCGGAGGTTGAGGTCGATTGAAAGGTGAGGAAGCGGAGGCGGAGGAGGAAGAACGACGGGAGGTTTAAACGGCTGGAGGACGTCGGAATAGAGATCTCCGAACTCATCGTCTTCGTCCATTGGAGTGAGAAAGATTGGAAGAAGAAGAAGAACCAACCAAACTTTGACAGCTGGCACTTACACTCGGGTGTAAACTAACACTCGACTTATGACTCCAACTCAACTATTCCATTTTTTTCGTTTATTTTAAGACATACACCCGGGTGAAAAATACCCCACTTTGTATGGTCTTAGGATGAGACTTAAGATGTTCAGTTCTCAGTTACAACAACAACAAAGAGGAACTAAAAAATGAGATATAAAAGAGTCATACCCTTAGGATGAGACTTAAGATGGTTTTGCGGGAAAGACGAGGCTTTTTGTGTTTTTGGTTGCTTATGAATTGCTTCTCGAGGAGAAGATGGTCAATGTGCGTGCTTTCTTTTTGTGGGGAGTTTCGGTTTTTGTGAATCTTATCTCAGTATCTGTTTGTAACCTTTGTTTTGAAAAGTTCCTTCTACTGTAAAATGGTGTGTTATAGTCGATTCTTTGAATTTGTTTGTAATTAAAAGTTTATAGAACTTGCTCTGTATTTGTGTTTTCCTTTCAGCTGTGAATTTTGTGCTTGTCAGTGATAATGTATACATCTGAAACAATTGTACACTTACTAATTACATTGAGGTCCAATAAACCGAACCAAACGGATCCGATTTTGTGTATGAGAAACGCAAGTGGAGAGAGAGAGACTCGGGCTTAATCACTAATTCTTCCAAAATTTCGTTCTCGTATCCAACGAATTGGGCTTTAACAAAAAGACAGCATATGCTTTTGGGCTTTTATTCCCTTTGAAAACTTTATCTGAAAACCGGCAAAAAACGTATTATTCAGCAAAAGAAAAAAAAAAGCTCCGTTGCCGGGACTCGAACTCGGGTCTCTCGGGTGAGAGCCGAGTATCCTAACCAGCTAGACTACAACGGATTTGTGGTTAGTTTTTTAACTCAACCTTTATAATCCTTGTGATACTTGACTACATGAAAAGAAGAACAGAGACTCGTGTACTTGATTAAACTAGTTTCTTTCGGCTTTATGTCTTGTTCTTGTGGTCCCTCTATTGCGGCAGAAATTATGATTCTTGTATTGAAAGATCATTTTATTTAAAATTATCTTTGTGAAATTAGTGATATAATTCTTTGTAAAAATATTTTCTTAATCATCCATTTCTATACATTATCTATATGTGTCATAGTCTCAGTGTGAATAATGACGTGGTTTTGTTTCAAAAATTACAAAAGCTCCTTTCTATTTGAGAAAATCATAAGTCAAACAAGAACCTAATTAATCGATTTTTTTTAAAAAATTAATCGACTTAACAGCCAAACATTCATAAAGGTATGAAGGAAACTCTGATCAATGAATTATGAAATTTCGGTTTTAAAAAAGAAGAAGCTATGAAAATTTAAAATCAAAGTAAGCATTCATAATATAATAATTTATATTTACTAGAAATATACAGTAAGTAAATATTCAGTTGCTGAAAAATTTGTACGAATGGGTAGATTGTGAATTACCGGCCATGAGAGATGCAGAGTTGTTCGTAACATTTGTCACAGCATTGGTAGCTACTAGCTACAAACATAATGCAGATACTGTCATACACGCACATGTATATATAAGAGTACAAAACTATATACATATTGGATATTTTCTCATAATTTTTGATGAGGCATGATTGATATTGTTTTTTATGTTATCACATTCTCGACGAATTTAGTAAAAAAGTGATATCGTGTCTGGGACTGGGAGATTGGCAAGAAAAAAACTCTAAAATTATGTGAATTTGAAGAATTAACACTTGCTAAGCTACGATGCACCGAAACGGCAATTCAGTGGCGTTTCACG